>JAVTVY010023602.1:16108-85969 GCA_036873755.1 Hanleya hanleyi
AATATCGCTGTACCTTCATATACCCTAAATCTAAATCTAAAATGAAAACATAATTAAAAACAAATTCTTGCGAACACTATGGATCTGTTGATGGAAGTCAAGAACTTCTGATCTGATTGCATGCTCAACAACATGGTCATCCAAACAAATGAAGTTGGTGACCAACATGTTTATGGGTGCTTATGTACACAAATTATCCTGAGATGTATTGTCTGTGGATAGAGCTTCAGGTGTGCTTATCTTGTATCCCAGTCAGCCTTGAGCATGCATAGTTAATCTCACAGGTTATGCAGCTACAGGGTAACATACATGTACATGTATGTACATATAGATGAATCTGGTAATTGTAATATTATCTCCATACTACGGGCTTTTGGCCCTTATCTCAAAGTGACTGTCGCAAGGTGGTAGGCCATATCATGAACAGGAACCTGTAATATTTCCACAAAGCCGCTGTGAACTTGGTACTTTAGTTCTGTACTGTAGGGTTTTTTCCATCGTCACAGCGCACTTTTCACTATTAGCTATGCCGATCGAGCAGTTCTAACTGCGGAAGCTATGTGTATTAGCTGCATAAAGTATGATGGATATTTTCAAAGGATAGCGCAGTCTTAGCTTTTTGCAAGTACATGTATGCATTTGTCCTGAAGCGATTCATCAAAGTGAAAACGAACTTAACCGGTGATAAATAAATAGCTACGTAGAATCAATCTGTTAGTTGAATTTTGAGGTCTGTGGAGGATAACAGAATATTCTGTTAGGCTAACAGAATATTGTGTTGAGCTAACATAATTTGTATATCTAAACCAATAAAGTCTATTGTACATTTTGTCCGATTGAATCGGTTATTCCGACAGATAATTACGGTTTAATGTCGCGTTTAGCAATATTTCAGCTATTCCGTTCTGTGGAGATAACAGAATAATTTTCAGGCAATCGACCGGGAATCGATCGTCCCTTATATCAAGGCCTGCATTGAAACAGTAATGAAACATTAATCTTCTGACTGGAACAAATATAATGATCTTAGCTTATAGGTGGATTCTTCAGCACTCCGAGATGCGAGTCAAAAACTGCGACGAACCGAACAGACTAGAGTTTGAATAGAATATAGTGGATCTCCCTGAAACTTAGCAGGCTAGTTAAACATGCTTTGAAGACGAACACCATATTTATGTTGTTTTGGACATTGTCGTTCTCGCAATTTGTTACAATATACCATTGTCGCTCAATTATGATCCACTAGTCTTAGAGTTTTGAGTGCATCTGGTATTTGTGAGAAGAAATATTTGTACGACATTTGTACATCATTTTCGGCAATATCTGCACCACTACTTTATTGATACAGGCACCCAATGTAACTCTTGAATGACGGACGTGAAATTGTAATCATCTCTTTTTGTCGTAAAGTCGACGAGAGAGAAGACCCGCTTCATTTTATAGAGATATGGGTCTAATTAAGATGTACCGTTAAAGATGCACATTATCTCATTACGGGTCATTGATTAAACCAATATGTGAATCTGAGTATTCGATGCTGATTGACATTGAGGTCTGCCTCCTATGATATTGTTCTTTGTATGCTTTTCCAGGTAACCAGGGCTACAAGTGACCATTGTTATTAATATGGCTGTTTCGAGCTTGTGTGGATCGAAATCAGCTTCAGTTGTGGCCAGCCTATGCATACATGTATTTAAATTAAACATTATAATTGAAACAGTTAAATTTTAACCCATTAACTGGTTATGGATTAAGAATACTGATCAGCGATACGGATTTGATATTTTTGGAACATCATGATGTCTTGCCAGAATCATTGAAAACTGATGACCGCTTCTCTCTTGCAGGACACAAGACTATGTTTATGTATACTATGATTGTCTTTTTTAATTTGGTACTAATACTGTTATATGGAATATGGAATAGGTCTTTGGATTATGGACGCGGATATTCTCTAATGGACGACGGCTGAATTATGAATGACGGACCCGACGCTTGTAATCTCTGTTGAAGATATTCTCTGATTATCTTGAAGCCACAGGTTATGTTGGTTATATTGCCCGAAGATTCATCAACCAAAACTGGAGACTCATTGTCGATAATCCACGGATCATTCCTGGTTCTGGTGATATGCTTCTCACGGAGAGAATATCGATTGTTTTGTTTTTAACCCTACCACGTCTGTAGGGGCTGGGGGGGGGAGGGGGGAGGGGAGGGAGGGGACAAAATGGCCCCCACCATTTTTTCTGCGCCATCTCCGGAACGACAAACAATTAAGCGCTGACACTCCGTGACTTAATAATTTATCATATTGGGGTCATTTTGAGCCTATTTACTCCGAGTAGAGAATCATGGATAAATTCAGGATAACGGCCACGTTGGGCACCAACAAGTAATGTTTTCTTCATTTTTCTTTAAAATTTCTGCTTTTCCGGGATGAAGACTGGGAAAAACTATTTTATTTCACATTACATTAATATTGATAAATTTATCACGCAGTATTTGCCAACAAAATTGCATAACAAAGATTCGAAGAGTCTGATCGAAAAATCGACCAGAAAATGCCCTTTTTTAAATGACGTCACTGTGACATCATGGAAGCGGCCATCTTGGCATTTTAATATACATTTTCTGGTAGAGCTCGACTCAAGGGTATAGTATGAAAATTTTCTGTCCCGTAGCTCAAGGGGTGAGAGAAATAATGAGAGGGGGTGAAATGGCCCCGCCCCAGACCTGGACAGATTCCCCAAAGCCCAGGCCATGCAGATAGGATTAAGAATACCGTCAATAGTGGGTTAGAAAGTGACTAATTTAACGCAACATATAAAGTTGGTGGGAAAAGATACCGGTGTACTGACAATACGTCAAACGACCTTCGAGGCCAATATATGGAATTTCATCTTTCGCTTGGAAGCAGTTAATTTCAAGTATAAAATGCAAAAAAAAGATATGGAGAGAACTCTCCTTTTTGGCAGAGATGAGAGAAAAAAAGTGATTATATTTGGGTGTTTTCAGGATTGGGATCTTTTTATTTAGTAGTTTGAAGCCAGTATATTTTGAAACATTCTCAAATCGCATTATTTTTACTTCTTTCCTAGCGTACCAGCTGTATAAAGGGATGAATTCAGTTACCTTTATATCGCCCCCTGACTGGACAACACGTGCCGTATCGACCCCTTCCTGTGCGAGAATGTGCTCAAGCGAGAAACCTGTTGTATATTTCCCTTTTCACAGAAGCAGGTATTCCTGCCATTGCTATTATTCAACGAGTGCTCTCAATTCCGGAACTATGGAAGCAGTGGGCTGGACAATATGGGAGGCCACTGGGTAAAGTTGAACTGCTTTATCAGACAGTAGTGGGTATGGTGGCTGATATCTGCCATGTATCATCGTACTATCGCCTTATTTTTACTGGCGCGATGATACGATGGCACAATGCGATGGTACAATGCGATTATACGATGGTACGATGCGGTGGTACGATAGTACGATGCGATGGTATGCTGACACGATGTGATGGTACGATGACACGATGCGATTCCTTCATCATACCATCGCATAGCACCATCGCCTCGTGCCACCGTACCATCGCATCGTGCCATCTCATCGTACCATCGTACCATCGCGCCAGTAAAAATAGGGCGATAGTACGATGATACGACATGGCAGATATCAGCCACCACAAGTAGGATAGGAAGATATACTTTTCTCATTCAGAAAGTGATCGTACAACAGGATTTTTAGCCCACCATCACCAGCTGGTGGGCTGTTCAAACCAATTTTTGCCCGTGGTCCGTCGTTCGTCCGTCCGTCAGTCCGTCGTCCGTCGTCCGTCCGTAAACAATTCTTGTTATCGCGATTTCTCAGGAACTACTGCATGGATCTTTCTCAAATTTGATACACAGGTTCCCCTTGGGGTCTAGTTGTGCAAGATACCTGTTCTGGTCCGATTGGAAAATCCAATATGGCCACCAGGCAGCCATCTTGGATTTCCCCATGAAACCTTGTTATCGCGATTTCTCAGAAACTACTGCATGGATCGTTCTCAGATTTGGTACACAGCTTGCCCCTGGGGTCTAGTTGTGCAAGATATCTTTTCTGGTCCGATTCGAAAATCCAATATGGCCACCAGGCAGCCATCTTGGATTTTCCCATGAAACCTTGTTATCGCGATTTCTCAGGAACTACTGGATGTACCTTTCTCAAATTTGGAACACTGGTTCCCCTTGGGGTCTAATTGTGCAAGATACCTTTTCTGGTCCGATTCGAAAATCCACTATGGCCACCAGGCAGCCATTTTGGATTTCCTCATGAAACCTTGTTATCGCGATTTCTCTGGAACTACTGCATGGATCTTTCTCAAATTTGGTGCACAGCAACCGCGCATTTGGCATTGCAGAATAATGGTCATATGAGAGAGAGAGGAAACGCGAAAATTGATATTCTTTCACGGATTTCAAAAAGTATCGGTTCTAGTGAACTGATTGCAGCCGTTGGGAGCAGAATTTGAACGCTGATGTTGCACTCGTATGACACCTGACAGATTTTGTTATCCTACGTCTGAGACATGCCCTCTTCCCGAAAACTTGACGGTGGGACTTCATCGTACATTTGCAGTATCGTACTTGTTGCATACATCCGCTTTCCGCGTTGTCAACTTGTGTTTGGTCTCGTGACAGAGGACGACATATTCCCTCTGGTTTCCATCAGAACAAAAAAGAGTAAACCGGTGAATGAAATTCCAGGCCACGGGAACGGTAACGAATGAATGCATAAATCTGACCAAACTCCGCATCTCAAGAGGACCAAAATTCAGGAATTCAGATACGAAGTGATTTTCAGGAGTTCACCGGATAGAATAATTTCTCTATAATAATTTGGTTATAGAGGGGCGAGAGCAAACCCTCCAATCCGGCAATGTCAAAATCTCGTTCACGGATTTCGATTTATAACCAATCTGACATTTCTCATGGTGTTTTTTAGATAATTATTTCTCAAATCGACAGAAATTATCCCGTCTCTTTCCTCTTCCAAATTCTTGTACGTTTACGAACAGTTTTCTGAATACAAATAAATATTTAAACTGACACTTCTTTCCCGTTGTCGTTATAGATTTCTGTTGGCAATATTTGAGCAATTTTATGCACTAAAATTTGAATCGATTTCACACTACGTCCAGTATTCCAGTGTTATTTATAGCAAAACAGTAGTGCAGTTGTGGGCGTGGCAAATATATTTTTAGATTCATTGAGGTATCAACAGAAAATTTTTGCACTAATCAGCCAATCAAATTGCTGGATTTACGGACGATACGGGGAAAATTGTTTGAAGTTGTTTATATTTCGGAAGATGCTATATTTTGAAGTTCTTTCCAAGTTCGACGGTCCTTCCCAACTACGACGATCTCCTGTATTTTAAAAATAAGATCTAAGATGCATGTTCCCTTTCTCTCCACTTATTAAGGTGTAGGATTTAAAGCTTTTTCTAGTGTTAATTGTCCTTCATGAGCTCATTCGAATTTTGAATATCACATTCAGCAGTAAAACTAAAGCAAATGATCCAGAGAGTGGAATATGAAGAATCGTCTCACATGCAATGTTTTCTGTTGCATTACCTATTCTCGGAGAGCGCACCCCAGACAGATAAAGATCTTCACAAATACACAAGAGCTTCATAAATAAATATCAAAGACCTTCAACCATCCGAAAGCCGGTAAAGGATATAAAAAACCTTCAATAACGGGAGAAAACCTCAATAATACCAAAGAGCACGAAATAAAAGTGATGGCGTTCTGTATTTGTTGCATTTCTTTTAGCAACCGAAATGGACATGCGGTAAATTTGTACAGAGGAGACAGTGGTATGGGTTAATCAAATATTGGAATTTACATATTTGAAGACAGTGTTATTGTCAGGGCTTGGCAATGAGAGCTATCAGATGTTGGATTTTGACCACGCCAGGCCTCATTTAACGTAACTCAACCTTCAATATTTCTCGAAACAATTCCGCTACAGACAAATGAACATTAACTAGACATTGTAAAAGAGGCTGTCATTTGAATTCATTAAAAATATTTTCGTTATTCATTTCACTTGACAGACGAAATTTAACCTGCTCTATCTCTGGGTCAACATCTACCAGATCACGTGACCGAAATCTCGCATATCGTGTTCGTGTTATATCGTGTTATATAACAATAACATGAAACTGATGTCTTCGCCCTCTGCATCATTAAGTTGAAGGCATTACGATGAAATGATTACATTTTCGAACTGTACTAATGTCGATGTCAATCCATTTCATAATGGCTGAAAACGACAAGACGAGACCATACGAGTTCTCTGTCAGTGCGCCCTCTGCAGCAACCAAACAACTAGGAAGACAATTCGTGGTAACTGTCCCAGTAGAAATCGTAAAGACTGTACGCCAGAGTGTTCATAAGTCTGATACGACATCCGACAACATAAGCTGTGTTTGTGCTATCATAGCACCCACAGATTTGAAGGGCATTGACTCGTCACATGAGACAGGCTAACTACTGGCCTCGTGTACGGAGAGAAAAAAAAAATCTGGACCAATCAGGTCATGCCAGAACCTGTTGGCCAAATATGTCAAGATGGCCCACCAGAGGCTTGTCACTGTGCCAAACATGCCCCTGGAATAAGATCGCATATACTGAGGTAGATGATTTTTCATAGCTTGTCGCTGTGCCAAACAGGTCTGTCATTCAACTGACGTGTCCTTTGAACTCAGGTGGATTTTTTTTTGCATTTGTTATGACTGGTTGAATTCAACCACTCAACTGTGGTAAACATTGCATTCGTCATTATATTTGGACAATGTCTTCTCTTTGGTGACGATGGTTTCCATGATAAATTGCATAACAGTGTATATTTGGTAATCGTTTTCCGTTTGGGCTAGAGAATGTCCGGAGGCTAACAGTGTCCCATTCCTATCTTCTAACCCAGCTAGAACATTTTTCTCCATCTTAAAGATCCTAGTATCTGTAGAAAAGAGACACTCTTACACAGGATATTCTAAGGCATTTTTCCGAGTTTGCGTACTTTTGACATCTCTACAAGCATTGGTTTTATTGTGTCCAGAAGATCAGGATGGGCAATTAACATACTAATTGTATGCTGATTGCGGTTGTTAGATACACAAATAAAGAATTACTATTACTAATTTATTCTGTCCCATGAGATTTCCGATGAATTGCCTTTCGCAGTTACAATGCGCCGAATTATCTTTGTTCCGGTTAGCCAATAGCAAGAATCTAACCAGGACCTCTCGTAACCGTGGAGCTGTCCATATCTTCCAAGCAATGCCGGCCCATACTGATTGTGGTGACCGACTGGTATATTCAACTTGTATAACAATACGGATAGCAGCCTCCGAGTTGCCGCATGGGCATGCAGTTCAAACTAACATCGTGCTGCTTATATTACTTACTGCTTATAGATACGAATATTTTCGATCAAGATATATTATGAGACACGGTAATTTTCTAGTAAGACTCAAATAATACTCCTAGTAACCATATATGTTTTATCTACCAGCAACTGAGCTGTTCTTTTTTGAAACGGTTTGCAAAACAATAGGCCCACATTGCATATGTAAGCTTCATCTGTGGACTAAAAATTGAGGATTGACACTTTGCGACTTGACGGTTTATCTTACCGGGGTTATCTTGTGCCTACTTCTTGGGTAAATTAGACATGACTGAAACATTGAGGATTGACACTTTGCGACTTGATGGTTTATCTTACTGGGGTTATCTTGTGCCTACTTCATGGGTAAATTAGGCATGACGGAAACATTTTCTTTACCCATAACATGAACCTAATGTGGTCGCCCTCTGCATCACTCATAAGAAGGAGTTACGGTGAAATGATTGATTTTGGTTCGAACTAGACTAATGTCAGGGTCAATCCACACGAGTTCTCTGTCAGGGTACCCTCTGCAACAGCCTGGAACACAATAAAGACAATTCGTGTTAACTAAAGCACTAGAAATCTTGAAATACAAGCGTCTCGTCCGCCAATCAATATTTAGCAGTCGTCCATTATACACTTTCCGCGTCCATAATCCAAAGACCTTAATTCAAATAACATCTTCAGCATCAAATTCAAATAAAGAAAATCATAGTATATATAAAAATACTCGTGTCCATAAGGCCGATAATACGTGCGTTATGTTTGTTCTGTTAGGGGACATACAGATTTGAAGGGCACTGACTAGTCACATGACCAGGCTAACGACCGTCCACGTGTGTGGAGAAGACCCATCTGAGCCAAGCCGGTCAAACCAAAACCTGCTAGCCATATATGTGAACATGACTCGCTAGCATAACCCGTGAATGAGATCGCCTGCACTATAAAGGCACCTTTCTTTACATTCGTTACGACTGAGAATTCAAAAATGCATCTGTAATAAATAGTATATTCGTCATTATGGTTGGATAATATCGTCTCTTTGGTGGCGATGCATGCCGCTGGTTTCCTTGGAATATAATATAACTGCGTCTATTTGAGAATCATTTGCCTTTGGGGCACACCGGTGTGGATGCTTAGAATGTCCAGTGGCTAACATTGTTCGTCTTTAGTTTCTATAAAAAAGGAAGTAGCGTCTATTGATGCGGAGATTCCGAAATAGACGACGACTGAAAATTGAATGCGGGACCAGACGCTTGTATCTGTAAAAAAGCGGCACTGTTCTTCAAGACATTCTAAGTATTTTTGTGATTACTTTTGACATTAACAGATTCATTGAATTTGATGTGTTCAGAAGACATAACGATGGTCAATAAACACTCTATTTGCATGCGCATTGCGGTTGTATGATACAGAAATAAACAAACTGTATGAAGTCTAGCTTCCCACAAAGTTAGTTGTGTATGAAATATATGTCTGGGCTAAGCTGTCTCACAAGATACTTCTATCTATCGCCTTCATGGATTCAAATCCTTTATCTTGCAGTTACAATGTGTTCAATTAGGCACAAGGCATAAATAAAACCATGACTCTTCGTAACCGCGGAGCTGTTCATGTCTTCTGGGCACTGCTGACACCAAACTTAATGTAGTGACTGACATATTCTACTTATATACCTATACCGCCATCAAGCAGCAGTTGCAGCAAGGGCATGAAGTGTCCAAATTAACAGTCGTTCCTTTGTGCTGTGTACATTGCTTACTGCTTATAGATCCGAAAATCTCCGATCAAGATCTAATATAAGACATGGTAACTTTCCACGAAAACTAAAAGTAAATGCCTATTAACCATATATGTTTTATCTACCAACAACATAGTTGTCTGGTTTGAAACGGTTTTACGGTTGGCACTCAGTGACTGGCATTTGTGAGAAGTTGATGCTGGGTCGACATCGAACCTTACAGCCTAGTCTTTTGTGTTAAATGCCGTCATTTTCATCTGACGACGATACAGCTCACCAATCTCCAGTGTACGAGTTGTCACAGCGAAACAGCTCACGAATTACCAATATACGAGTTGTCAGAGCATTTCTCTCATAGCTCTAGATTTGTATCTAATACCGCTTATGCCGATGCTAGGGGCCGTGTGGTCATATCATCCGAGTTGCCACATGAACAGGTACAATAAAAGCGTACCTGAGATACAACACATGTCACGAATCGTTAGATTCTTGGTATGTGCTTTAGAATAAGTTAACCGGAAGACTATATTGTGAAGCCATGTGGCTCTGTCAGTATGTCGGCACCTCTTCCTACTTCCCTTATATGTGTTGTAATTTGCAATTTATCATAACAGGGTCATTTTGAGGCTATTTACATAACCCCGTGAACAAAGGATCATGGGTAAATTCAAAAACTTTTCGTCATTTTTCTTAAAAACTCTTAAAATATCAAAAGATAGTTTATTTCACATCAGATTACTATTTACTAATTTATCATGCAGTTTTTGCGAAGACTACATATAAATAGAAAAAAGTAGAAAATCTGACCGAAATATCGTCCCAAAAACGCCTATTTATAAACGACGTCAGTGTGACGTCATCATGTCGGCCATCTTGGATGTTTTTTTACAGTTTGCAGTGGAGCTTGGTACAGGAGTACAGTGTGTTAAGTTTCGAGCACAGGGGATAAGAAAATATTTAGAAGGCCAAATAGGTATAGGATAGATATTCTGTATTGATCAATCAAAAACTCTTATTTTAACACTGTTAATATTTTCACATATTCGTGCAGTTTACTTTGAAGCAATTATCTCGAATCAAAACAGTTGATTAACAAATATAAACATTTTACGTGAAACAAATTACATAGTGTCCCAAGAAGGACGTTATTCCTGAGAATTAACATATTCACATGAAATACAGTTGTGTGTATCATGCACAAAGCGTGACTGAGATACATCTTTTTTGGATAACGACTCTAAAACGAATATTACGGATTAAGAATACTGATCAGCGATACGGATTTGATATTTTTGGAACATCATGATGTCTTGCCGGCATCATTGAAAACTGTTGACCGCTTCTCTCTTGCAGGAAACAAGCCTATGTTTATGTATACTATGATTGTCTTTTTGAATTTGGTGCTAATACTGTTATATGGAAAATGGAATAGGTCTTTGGATTATGGACGCGGATATTCTCTAATGGACGACGGCTGGATTATGAATGACGGACTAGACGCTTGTAATACCACTCGCCCACCCTGATCAAAACTCTTATTTTCATTATACAAGTAATAGAGAAGATAAACCCATACCCGTGGTTATATAGAAGATAAACCCATACCTGTGGTTTATTTTCATGCCCTGCATTGACTAGTAAGCCTGCAATTCGCCTGACATGAACATGATGAAAGCTTCATTGGATATCGCCTGTTTCGAGCTCACAAGAATGAACGAAATGAAGCCACCCTTGGAAAAAGTGTAGATCCACGCATTTTCGAGAAAGCTTTGGATTTGCGGCAATGATGTGATGTAATAGTTGTTCGTGGACCAATTTGTGGCTGTAAAATTCATAGGTAGAGGGGAATAACTGCGCGCAACTGCGCCCGAAATAGTTATTGATTACATTATGTGGAAATGTTGACGATATGAGTGATTTACAGCTACGCACGTGATAATGGATGTTTTATTTCGATAATGTATCAATATCGACAATCTCCTTGGTTCACAACTGTACACGGGGAATGTCATATTTCTTGTCACATAGTCGAGCCATGTGATATAACATTCCAGGTGACGTCACTCGATATCAATCAATGGAAATAATAGAAATATCTCAAATGCCATTCGATTTAATTTGATGCTCGTATTGCATCAGGCAGTGGACGGCATGTCTATGGAAATAGAGTAACGATGTCTTGATACGTAATATCAACATGTCTGTGCGTGTGATCATATTATCGCGATGTATACATTAGATAATAAAACATTTATTGAATTCTGAGGTGGTACATGTAGACTGGACACAATACTGACCAGGGTAGACCAAACTGGACTTCGAATTTCGGCCTTCCAAAACATTGGTTTTCTCTTGGACGATATGATATCTTGTCTTAAAAGAGAAATGGCGGAGAAAAAGAACCTTTTTTCTTATGTTGTCAACACAAGCCATGACACATTGGTTTCTACAAATTAAAATCTTCATATGCGTACGAGGTCTAGAAGATAGTGCACCACTGATTATCTGTGGGTATCACTGTACATATATCGTAAATTTAAGACCTTTGCGATGGAATTCACTCTTGCAACTTCAACCGGGTATGACTTTCGCTTCATAAGTAACACAGATGTTAACGATATTCTCGCGATATATCATGTCCATGTCGAATTTATATGACACGGCAAGAACCCTTTATAATAAATAGCTAAAATGTACCCAATATGTCATGGAGAATTCTCAAAACTTAAAAAATGTATATACATAAATTATCCATAGACATCATAACAGTACAGCCTTTTGTAGCACTGAAATCAAAAACACCCGAACTCCTCAAATATCATCCAGGCTTTGTACTCATGTTGTTTGCATTGGAGAAGGTATATGTATCATTGTTTAGAAAAAATGGAGAGGACGCCCGTTCGGTCGTGAATGCCTCCGTTCCAAATACAATAAAAAACATGAGAAAAAATCACCTGTGTTACAAACCCAAGTCTATCTGATTGGTGAAATGATAGCATTATTGGGTGAAATATAAACTAGCTGATTACCCTCCATTATGTTACTCCTGATGAGGAAAATGAAGTCCAAATGCTAGTAATGTTGACAGAAATCAACAGTTCATTATCAAGTACACGAGTACCATACCTACATGTCTAAGAAGCCAACGCATTTTCAGGAACATCCACACAAAACACTAGGAACAGTTGACTATACAATTTGGATGTGGCAGACAGAGAGCCGTACAGAAAGGGAGGCTCAAAAGCAGAAGGACGAACGAACAGAGAAAACACCTAATTCCTCCTGGCTACTTCACAACGGAGGTATAAAAATAGGATTGCATAGAATTGCGAGGTTAAACATACCAGGCTAATATGAAAATATTCTTCCAAAGCTAAAGGAAAGATTGGGAAAGACTGAATAACTCAAATCAGTGTAACTGTACTTGCACCGGCAGAACTCAGAGCCGGATTATTCTGCATTTTTTTCCAATTCTAGAGAAGAGACTGCATAAGTTATCAACCAGAGACCATATGCATAGCAACCTGACATTCGTTAACATTTCAATGTTGAAAGCGACGTTAGCCATATTCCTTGAATAGAGTGTACTTGGTTGATTGATCTTCATACGCCCAGTGCGATGAATATGTAACTCAAATGTGCGTTTTGGAGAAGTCAAACTCATATACTTTCGATAGTATCCATTCACAGCAACATAATTTGATGAGCTTAAATCTATAGGGATTTGTTGCTGTATTATATTTCTTTCATATGGATGAAAACTTGTATTCTGATCACATTCCCATATTGATCAAGTAATGAGCTTGTCTTTTAGTTACAGTTTGTCGTATTTTGATTTCCTAAATCGATGCCACACAAGGGCTTTAAGCAAAGTATGTCAACCTGGAACAGTTACACTTTCCAATGGCAATGTTGAGCAATTGTCCAGAAACCTTCTGTTCACACGTACCGCCGTCATATCACCACCGTATACGTGATGTCACCTGAGTTCGGTTTCCAATGAGCCGTATCTGGGCTCGCTGTGTTGTATACTTTTGTCATGGGTTCGGCAACAACCACGGAACATCCACTGGCGTACTGGCTTATCCAACAAGCAAAACAGGACCCAGTTACAAAAAGCTTGCCCACTGTCGCCTATACACTGCAATTGATTTAAAGATAACACAGCATTAAAGGTGAACTGTAAAGCTTTTAATTTTATCTAAAATGTTGCTTATATACATCTTGTCTTATGTGACATAACTTTTATACGTTTTTGGGGCAAATATATTTTGCAAAATTGTACTAATAACACTATTTAAGTTATCCTGATATAAATCCGTCTTGAAAACTTGCATCGCTTGTCTCTCTTGGTTTGTAGAACGTTATGACGTTATAGCGGTCTCCTTCATTCAAGTTTTATTTAAATGTGACGTCATGCTACGTCGGATGAATGAGCGGGGTCCACTATAACGTCATGACGTTCCAAAAACAACGGGAGGCAAGCGATGACGCTCTGGCTCTCGTTTTCTGGTGGTATAAGTTTTGACTTCTCATATACCCAAAATAAAACAATAACCCACAGAACTATTATCACACATATTTGTAACAACTATAGAAGTTCTTGTTTTATGACCTTTTAACAGAACATTCGAAAGCTTTTCAGTTCACCTTTAAATACGCTTATAAACACTACTGGCCATAGCCATTGCTCCTTGATGTACTCTGAATTATTGATGCACATTAGGGAAAAAGAAACTCAAGTGTGATATTAGGAACTACTAAAGAAAGTGGCGCGTTTTAGCGAGTTTAGAGTTAAAAAATGAAATTTCGCAATAAGAGAAATTATTCGAGCAACACGACGAAAACAATGTGCTGTTGTATACTCAGAATATTTGCAAGGCGCTGGGTCCAATGATTCTCGAATATTGGGGTCATGAACTAGCGCACTGATTTCAAGGTAAGCAAAAAAACTACGCTTTTTGAGGATAAGGTGGATTCAAAATGGCAATCATTACATCAGATAATTAATCTTTAATTTATTATGATATTATTTCCCGAGAAATATTGTGAAAAATTTCACTATCCAAGACCAAGGAGTGCGAAAAATATATCTGGGGGATATTTAAATGCACCCATTACTCTTTTGATATTGCCCTTCGTCCGAGACGCCGATTTGTTACCTGACGTTACAGAGACATCAAGGCAGCCAATAAATGATTGTCAATAGAATTCTTGTAACACTTTCTGGACGACTATTTTAAAGATGTATTGCAAGCTATAGTCCATGACATCGGCATTTTTTTGTGAGAGATAAACGTGGACCCCAGCCAAATAGCCAGAAGCTCAGAAGCTCTCCGTAGCTGCATTTCATGGAAACCTTCCATTGCCAATATGCCTTCGTGTTTTTTAGTAATTTGTTCCAGAATACAGAAAAAAATCTTGCCAAAGCCACTGGATTGATCGACACAATATTCACGACGCGACATTCCGCAGACATCATCAATATCTTCCCCAAGAAGCAGAATGTATCCCGTGATATGATTTGAATCCAATGAGAGAGAGAGATTTAAGGTTTAGCGTCGCGTTCAGCAATATTTCAGCTATATAGCGACGATCAAACAAAATTCTAAGTATTCAAGTTAATAACTTAGTAATCCAACACATTAAAACATACATTTATGCAATAAACCGATTTCTCTCAAATATCCTAAGATACAGTCTCCTTTCACCAGACTATAAAGATCTTCCAAAGTAGTTGCTCGATAGAAAAGGAATTTATTACAATTTAAAAATCTTAGTCGATAAGAATATGTTTCACTGTAAGATCTTTGTGGCATGGAATACACCTTTGGATTGGCTTTTTGTGAGTAAATGTTCGTGAGATAATCGTGTATTGCCGATTCTGCATCGCCTGATCATGGCTTGATGGAAACGTTTCTGGCTTTTCAGATGAGTATAGCCTACAGTTTTTTTGAACTCATGAAGTTTGTCACAGCACATTACTCAACGCTAGAGTAGAGCGTGTGAAAGTATTGTTAACATTACTGCCTACAGTTTTTTTGAACTCATGAAGTTTGTCACAGCATCCCATAGAGGTTGAAAAAACTTTCTCACATAAGCAATCCAATGAGATTGCTTATATATTGGAAATTGCGTCCCCATCACCTGCTAAATATTTGAAACTTAAAATATGTTACCCTTTGGCGGATCACTTTGAGAATGGGTTATTATGTGATATATATTGGCCAGCATAGACCAATCGGAATCGTCTATTAGCATCACTTCTAAATATCTGGAGCATTGTAATGTCAAGATAAACTAGCCCTATTTGAAGTATAGTTGAATCTGTCATATGACTGAGCAATAACAACCGAAACATCAATAACTGAAACACCAATATACGATATGTATGTGATATAATATAATCTATTTGGCAGAGACTAACCTGTAGATACAGTAATACCAACTCAAATGTGCTTAGGCTGGGGTCATCTTCGTCATTGGCAAATGAAGCGATAAAGAATCGGATAGTACCCCATATTCGGAGTAGATAGAGGCACAATGGAACAGCAAAAAAATTACCATCCTCCTGTCGAAAATCTGCGCCATTGTTGTTCGCCATACTGAAAATCGACTGCCTGGCCTGAAACAAGAGTAGGTCGTTTCATTAGATTACGTTTTATACATGTTATATAGATTATAAATGAACAATCGAAATAACTTGCTTGCTAGTTTCTGTACACATTTCTGCATTTCAGCAAATGGGATTTTCTACGAGATTTTCCCAGGCAGTTTCAGGTTGCGTGTTAGATGTGGGCATGCAATCCATTACCTACTTTATAATTTCTTTGTCTATTGACGTCTTTTACGGAGATTGAAAGTTTTCATTTTGCGATGACCAACCGTAGGGCATCATTGTATATGCCAGACCTGTAACACAACGCTAGAGTAGAGCGTGTGAAAGTATTGTTAACCTTACTGGGTGACACAACTTGATGTTGCCAATGAACTCGCTAGTGTTACGTCGCATGGAACAAGAACGATGTCACAGCCCATAGCGCTGCGCTTTCTTGTAGCAACATGATGGCGCCATACAGCTAATCTCCAAGAAGTAAGCGCATCTCAATTGATCACATCGAATGGATCACTTCAGTGAAAACCCCTAAGCGCTTGCAATTTCCCGAAGAAAAGTGACATTGAGGACATTTCTCCATATAAAATGCTGCCTTTCTGCCCTCACCCGCAGTCTTCGTTGATAGAAGTAAATTATTATCAACATGGCGCTGAGGATGTAGGCGAGAATTTCCCAGCCTTTTCCTGCACACACCATCCAAACAATACGTTCCGTGGCGGGGAGCTGGCCGCTTATCCAACACCAGAAACCAGAGCTCACCGCATAGTCAGAATAGTCATCCCCCAGAGCCCCAAGACAGAGTGCCAGCACACATATACCACCTACAGGCAGGAATACATTTTAACGGTCATGTCATATTCCATTGCAATCAACCTTTGCACCATAGTGTAATATTCACATCGCAGCCGCAGTGCAGAAAGAATGCTCATTCCGGGAGAGGGTGCTCTGATATAGGGGTGACCAGAAGTGGGAATGCTGTGATATTGCGGTGACCGGGAGAAGGGGTGCTATGACATAGGGGTGACCGATGGAAGGGACATGTGATGTGGGGGAGCTCGATAGGGGTGCTGTGATATAGGGTAGACCGAGGCAGGGAGTACTGGGATATATGGGTGAGCTAAGAAGAGGGCTGTGTGATATAAGGCGATCTGGGAAGGGGATGCTGTGCTATAGGGTAGATCGGGGCAGGGAGTACTGGGATATATGGGTGAGCTAAGAAGAGGGTTCTGTGATATAAGGTGATCTGGGAAGGGGGTGCTGTGATACTTAGGGTAGACCGGAGCAGGGAGTGATCACTGGGATATGTAAAGAATTTGAAGCTAAGAAGAGCGTTCTGTGATATAAGGTGATCTGGGAAGGGGGTGCTGTGATATAGGGTAGACCGGGGCAGGGAGTACTGGGATATATGGGTGAGCTAAGAAGAGCGTTCTGTGATATAAGGTGATCTGGGAAGGGGGTGCTGTGATATAGGGTAGACCGGGGCAGGGAGTACTGGGATATATGGGTGAGCTAAGAAGAGGGCTCTGTGATATAAGGTGATCTGGGAAGGGGGTGCTGTGATATAGGGTAGACCGGGGCAGGGAGTACTGGGATATATGGGTGAGCTAAGAAGGGCGTTCTGTGATATAAGGTGATCTGGGAAGGGGGTGCTGTGATATAGGGTAGACCGGGGCAGGGAGTACTGGGATATATGGGTGAGCTAAGAAGAGGGCTCTGTGATATAAGGTGATCTGGGAAGGGGGTGCTGTGATATAGGGTAGACCGGGGCAGGGAGTACTGGGATATATGGGTGAGCTAAGAAGAGGGCTCTGTGATATAAGGTGATCTTGGAAGGGGGTGCTGTGATATAGGGTAGACCGGGCCAGGGAGTACTGGGATATATGGGTGAGCTAAGGAGAGGGCTCTGTGATATAAGGTGATCTTGGAAGGGAGTGCTGTGACATAGGGTTAACCGTGGCAGGGAGTACTGGGATATATGGGTGAGTTAAGAAGAGGGCTCTGTGATATAAGGTGATCTTGGAAGGGGATGCTGTGATATAGGGTAGACCGGGTTAGGGAGTACTGGGATATATGGGTGAGCTAAGAAGAGGGCTCTGTGATATAAGGTGATCTTGGAAGGGGGTGCTGTGATATAGGGTAGACCGGGGCAGGGAGTACTGGGATATATGGGTGAGCTAAGAAGAGGGCTCTGTGATATAAGGTGATCTGGGAAGGGGGTGCTGTGATATAGGGTAGACCGGGGCAGGGAGTACTGGGATATATGGGTGAGCTAAGAAGAGCGTTCTGTGATATAAGGTGATCTGGGAAGGGGGTGCTGTGACAAAGGGTTGACCGAGGAAGAGATTGCAGAATAGTGTGCTGTATTATAGGAGTGAGTGGGGAAGGGGTGATGTGATATACGAAAAAGAGGAGGTGAAGTGATATAGGGGTTACCACTGGCGGACAACTGACATATAGATGCGACCGGGGAAGAGGGTCCTGGGATATAGAGTGAACCGGGGAAAATAGGGTGCTGTGATATAGAGGTGACCCCGAAAGGAGGTGCTGTGATGTATATGATATACGAATTAACGAGCAAAAGTATCCTAATCTCACTCGCGACGAGCATATTCAAAACCTGCATGGGGTTCGAGAAATGTGAGAAAAGCAAGTTCTTCTTAAAATGAACGTTTTTACAGCATGCGGCGATATTTTCAAACTAGAACGTGTATTATATAAAAGAAAAAGATCTAAAGGCGGACAATTTCTAGGATTAAACATCCAATGCGAACTTTATGGGTTTTTTTCTTGTGGTTTTGAGTTTGGAGTATATTGTCTTCAAGTTATGCTTTCGCAATATGTGGAGAAATTAAACGAAAAGTGTTGTAATGGGTGACCAGACGAGGGGCCACTGTGATATCGGAGTCAAGGGACAACATGTGGTGTAGGGGTGACCGAGAAGGAGGTGTTGTAATATAGGGGCGATAGGGCGAGAGGATGTGGGATTAACGGGACGAGTAAGTGCTGTGATATAGCGGTGACCGTGTTAGTGTTTGCCGCGATATAAGACTAAGCGGGCGAGGGGGGCTTCTGACAAGGGAGTGATCGGGAGAAGTGGCACCGGGATTTAGTGGGGACCGGTGACCGGGGAAGGCGGTGCTGGGTTATAGGATTGAGCGGTGGAGAGAAAAGGGTGTTGTGGTACAGGGTGCACATAGAGGGGACAGTGTGGTATACGGGTAACCACGGAAGCGGATGCTGTGATTCAGGGGTGATCGGGGAGGTTCTTGTGATATAGGAGTGACCGGGCGAAGGCTACTGTGATATCACGATTGGTCGATAAATCTGATACACTGCACGAAGCAAAAACACAAAACAAAATGCGGGAACAAAATCATTTTACATGGACTGCTGTGGGTATTGCTGAGAGATTTGCCAAGGTTGATACGAAATTAATAAGTAATCACTCAGACCTGCCCACCGGCTCTAAACTGCGTTTCTAGTCTTTTCTCTCTTCATATGTGGCGGCATACACTCTCAACGCCAAGCAGAATTACCTTGCAATATACCCATCTGTTATCTACAACGACATAGAAAAGTATTTTGTACTTTACCTGGCAGCCCCCAGCTTATGATATGGAAGGGTATCAGAAGTTTCTTTGACCGCGAAGGTCGCTGAGATATCAGGGACACATAGAAAAATACAGTTATGGAAACTGTCCAGAAGAACGAGCTCATCGATGAATAAGTTGTCCAGAAACTTTGAGCAACACAGAGCACGTGACCGTGATCATACTCAGTCGAACTGTTGTCAAATATATATCTTCCATAATTGTATAAGACTGTGTAGCGAAGTGTTCCGGTTAGAATTCCCACGGCCGTCATGAAATCAGCAATTGTGAGGAACAAAATAAGCCATCGAGTCGTATTTCGAACTGCATGGTACCGAACAAATGTCCAAAATATCACAATCGACCCAGCCACTGACATCGATGAACTGATAATGGCCAGGGTCAATGGTCCTTGTGGCATGAAATATATAGGTTTTGAAGGATTAATCGGAAAATATTCTTGTGAGAGTCTCGAGTTATTGACAAATGTTCTGTGCATGGCGAACATATTGCTTCTGCTGACTTTGCCGTTGTGGATCCTTCGTTATTGATCAATGGATTCCAGTCTCTGGGACACCTCTGCAAAACAAAATGAATTGCTTAGCTTCGAAGTCGTCATCGTTCTTTTAAATGAATTTTAAATGTCGAGATAGGGTCGACCAGCTCAAGTGATTGTAATTGATGAGAATTTGATGATACATCACAATGTTCTATCGGTGTTGAAGGAAAGAATGTCCGACAGAAAATAATGTCCGCATCCTATCTCTTCAGTCAGCTAAGATATTGCTACCCGATTTGTAACTCAGATAATGACATATTTTCTTAAAGAGAAACACATGAAGACGGATATTGCTTTCCGAGACATTGTTCCCTGTGACATTGCTAGAAAAGAAAAATACAATAAACGCGTTCTTGAGATACACATAGCACGAATCGTTAGATTTTTGGTATGTGCTTTAGAATATGTTAACCAGAAGACTATACTGTAAAGTCATGTGACTCAGTATGTCGGCATCTCTTCTCACTTCCCTTACATGTGTTGTAATTTTTACCTGTATATGACGAGATTCTGCTGGTGTACGTTTCGTCCCCGAGGCGCGCCCCCTATACAGACCTTTTGGTCTTTGATATATGTTGGCATTTGTGGGAAGTTGATGCTGGGTCGACATCGGGCCTTACAGACTAGTCTTTTGTGTCAAATGTCGTCATTTTCATCTAACGACGATACAGTTCATCAATCCCAGTGTACGAGTGGTTCGCGGCGACACAGCTCACCAATTGCCAATATACGAGTTGTCAGAGCATTTCCATCATAGCTCTCTAGATTTGTATCTAATACCGCCTAGGGACCGTATGGTCATGTCATCCAAGTTGCCACATGAACAGGTACAATAAAAGCGTGCCTGAGATACAACACATATCACGAATCGTTAGATTCTTGGTATGTGCTTTAGAATAGGTTAGTCAGAATACTATACTGTGAAGTCATGTGGCTCTGTCAGTATGTGGGCACCTCTTCCCACTTCCGTTATATGTGTTGTAATTTCTTCCCAGGACATTGTTTCCTTGGACATTCTTACCTTTCACACTACACTCTTCTGTTTTCTTCTTCACTAAATGTTCATGGACGAGGTCTCGCCATTGAATGCCCGATGTGAAGCCTGTATTATGGAGAGTTGTCACTTGTCCGTGATTTAATATTGAATCTGTTCCATTTCTCGCAATTGATAGCTTTTAACTACAGATCACAGTACACTTTTGATAATCTTCTCCCCATTTAGATAATTCTAATATGGATGCTCATCTCAGATATCGGGCGTTTCAGTAACGTGCTGCCATTGAACCGGAGTGATCCACCATGCAGATCACGCTGTGTTGATTCATCCCACACATGGGTCAGATTATACGTGTAAGCATATACATGACTTATATGTATATATATAATACACAAAGGTAGTTTTCACTGTGATCATTTAACCTATATATATATATCCTAATATAGGGTATATTTTAAACCTGTCTCGTACAAATGCAGATATTTCTGGTCCTAATATAACGAACTATCTCCCACACAATATAAGAAAATGTTTACACGTGTTCGTCCCAACTATCGTGAAGGGAAAGCTAGTTACGTGAACAATTCGCCTACGCTCTCTACGCTTGACAGTGCTAGACGTGTGTAAATGGATAAAATATCAGATGGGAAAACAATGTCTCGTACATATTTAATAACCCAGCTAGATCTTTATGGCCTGATTTGCAAATCAGGTAATACACAGGCATATGAAACCAAGAGGTACTAATTCTTGGGACACTCCTTCATTTTACACTTGTGTATCCGTTGATCTCGAAACAATAAAAACTATAGATGAATGTTTCCATAAAAACAACTATGTAAGTGCCATTTGTGAAGTATGGGCTGGATCGTAACGTATGGCCATTGCGAATTTAACATACCCCGAAGAAGTATGACCTCTTCTCCGTCATATAGTTAACATAATATTAAAATTAGTATTAACACTAAAACAGCAGTGGGGAGGTATCTCCTAAGTCGTGAGTTCGATTCTTACCCGAGCCAGTATATTTTCTGGCAGGGTGTTTCACAATGTAGGAATATAACTATATTAAAAGAGCCTACCTCGAAATGTTATATTTCGTTCTGTGGCCTTGACCTTCGACCCCAAACATAAATAGGCTTCTTCTGTACAACATGGACATCATGCTTGTGATCTTTTGAAAAGATCGGTTCAAAGTGTAACTCAAGATATATGGGCGGGAGAAGATTTAAGCATTACATTCTTCGTATTGTTGACCTTTGACCTTGACTGCAAATAACTGGACACCTTTGTAGTCCTATGGCTAACAGCTCTGTGTAGTCTACTGATGATCAAAAGATCATAGCCCTGAAACAATTTTCTTGTACTGTGATCTTGATCTTTGGTCCACTGGCCACAAGACCAATAGGTTTTGTTCAGGTCACCATAGAAAACAAAACTGTGAACTATCAAGAACATCGGTGAAGCGTAACCAATGATATCTCCCGGACAATCTCAAGCTTATGGAATGAACGGCAAGACAGAAATGTGACAGCACTTCGACTAAAGTAGGCGTGACATAACAAGCGGAGGCATCGGAACGAACAAGTCTCGTCCACGATATGCGTCCGACAGAAAACCTCGCGTAACGGGCCTTATTAGCAGGAAACTTACCTGAAACTATGTAACTGTCCAGCTTGAATGAATAGTATGTTATAGTTTGATATTATGCTACATATAGTAAGGCCAGAAAGAGAAAATATCAATCGATATAGGTCAGTGAAGTGGGGCAGATAGCGACAAATGAAAGCAAACATTATAGGACAAAGCTCAAGTTCCTTCATCTCTACACATATATCGGTAGTTAATCACAGAATAAAGGCGTTGATCATGTTGATATATGTACCGTGCACATGATCTATGGACATCTATTTATATATACTCACGATTTAATCAGTTACCTTAGGTCATGTGACATACTGCTGACATTGTTTTCTGATGAACAACTGTTCACAGTAAAACAATATCCTCTAGCAATTTCCTTAAAAAATCTTACCTAAGAAATTGGGTTTTGATTTTTTAAGACAGTACATTTAATCATGACAGTTGAGTTTAATTACATTGTCGCTTCTCTCCAAATAGATCGAAACAGATCTTTTCTCAACCATCAAAATTCATGAATGGAGGACTATCAAGAAGGGTAGTCTTAGATTTTATTAATATTTTTCATTTTCTTAGCAAGAGAACAAAATACATTTCCATTCAATTGGAGAGACTTTATCGTTGTTTTATGTTTAAGGGCACGAAAAAACTTGTTCAATTTATTCAATACCTATTTTTTTCGTTTAACGACGAAGTAGGCTCTTATTTGCAAATTGTTCGGTAATGAGTGAGTGAGTCCATCCGCATCCTTTCGTCGGCAAACTAAGGAGAACCAGATCTTTTCTGGTAGAGGGCCCCCAAGTCATCTCTCGACCGTCGTCCGTCAAGTTACACACCTAACCCTACCTGGCCTGGGGGGGGGGGTCACTTTCAGCCCCCCCTCCTCTGTTGTGTTTTTCTTCTATCTCCGGAACGACAAAAAATTGACAGCTGAAACTCCGTGACTTTTTAGATTATCATGTTGGAGTCATTTTGAGCCTACTTGCATGACCCCCGAGCAGAAGATCATGGGTAAATTCAAAATGGCGGCCATGTCAGGTACCAGAAAAGTGATGTTTTCGTTCTATTTCTTCAAAATATTTGCTTTTCTGTATAGAAAAGTGTGTAAAACCTATTTTATTTCATATCAGATTATTTTCCACTAATTTATCATGCAGTTTTTGCGAAGAAATTTCAAAAATAAAAAAAATCGAAAATTTGACGTCATTGTGGCGGCCATCCTTGATTTTTTTTTTGTACATTTTCTTGTAGAGCTTGACCCAAAGATATAGTGTGGTAAGTTTTAGCCCTCTAGCCTTAGCGATAGCGAAAATATACAAGGGGCACTTTCCGCACCCCCCAAGGCTGCGGTACACCCCAAATCGCCCTGTGAGGTTAGTCACACTGCTCAGTACAAGATACGGCTATCGCCTTTATATATGGCTCACACTTACTGTTGACAATGTTAAATATATATCAGATGGTGCGATTTCAGTATGAAATTGTCCGAGATTTCCATGATAAAATTATGAACACCAAAATTTACTTTCACCAAGATCCGTCAAAACAGTTTTACAATTTCCATATCCCTTATCAGTTCACCAAAACGGGTTACCTAAACAACTGTTGAATTGGTCAATTATTATTTTTATCATATTTTTTTCTGACTACAAACAAAAAAGTTGCGTACAAATTTCACGACTAGTTCAATTAACCAGAAAATTGTTATACAAAATCTGAACACCGTTGTGTGATTTAAGCGGAAAACATCCCAGGGATTCGTGATCAGTTATTTGATTGACTACGGAAATCATTTATTTGGCGGATTTTGTCTTATACTAGTTGACTGGTAACCATGTTAAGCCTGTGCTAATTGTTGATATTGTTTGTTAAGAGGTGTAAAGGAAGTTGAGATAAAGGTGATTTTTACACTTTACACTTTTACACTAATCCGCATCAAATTTAACAAGCCACTATGGGGTTCCGAAATAAAGTTTCGTACAAATATTATTTTATTTGTATTTGATTTAGTATATCAATAATACGCCAAAATAGAAAATTCACATTTCTTATGCCATTTTGGTAAATCTGAACCTTCAGACGCCAATCACTTTCAGGTTGTTCCTAGAAAATGTTGGCATAGTTATTCTAGACGGATCAAACTCCGAAATACTATCTCAATTAAAACCGTGTATCACTGGTTTTATTCAAGGTAACATCGACTACAACGACTCCTTCTAACTCACACACTGATAACAGAAAGCGGGGATAGAACTTAGAAAAAATGAGGCATTTCTATTTAGCCGATAATATGTGAAGTATGTAAATGTATGCTAAATCCTAAAGCATCTACCAGATTTCTATTTAGCCGAAAATATGTGAAGTATGTAAATATATGCTAAATCCTAAAGCATCTACCAGATTCCCAGTGTGGAAAGCGTTGGATAATTTCCGCCCTAACTTAATAGGTTATTGGATTTGCGGTTTTGTATCTGAGAATCATGGGCGTGAGTCCAATACGAGCTCATATAAAAACCGAATAATCTAATAACTTCTTTTATTATACGCTTTGAGACAAATGAAAAATAAATGTACTAAATAGCAGAAGACTTTCCACTGTCGATTGTCATTGAATGCTCACGAACACTCTGATCACGCAGCCGATATGTTTTTCCAACACCTGTCGTCTGCAAATATGTACACTGAAAGTAGTCCCCATCAACAGCTATCTAATATGACTGTAGCGGAGGAAATTGTATAAGTGCATATATGTATGTATACCATGAATGTTGTTTGTTTTTTCTGAATTGATGTTAATGCTGATGCTGTTATATGGATTCGGTCTTTGGGTTATGGATGCGAAATTTCTTTAGACAGACCGGGTGCTTGTTTAATAATGAACGATATACTATTAAACATTCAAGCGTGAATTCACCTTGCGGTTGGAAGGGTAGGTTTATACAGAAATACACTGTGATATAATTCAGTTTGAATAGCAAGCGTCAGGTCCGACATTCAATATTCTACAGACGTCCATAAATAATTTCCGCATCAATACTCGAAAATCCTATTTCGTGCTACAAATAGCACCAATTCCAAATGGATATGAAATAATAATAATGAAAAAAGAGTAAATAAATAAAAACACCAGATGGTTTCCTACAAGGGAGAAGATGTTAACAATATTCAGTGATGCCAGTGGACATCAAATCCCAAACAGTATTATCATTGTGATTGAGCGATAGGTTACCTTCACTAGGCACACTCGCTTATCTCTTTTCTCTACAATTAATTGAGAAGTGACCTCCGACACAATTGAATGACCTCGGATATACTTCAGTAACCTCCGATACACTTCAGTCCCCTACGATACACTTTAGTCACCTCCGATACACTGTAGCCACCTCCGATACACTTCAGTCCCCTACGATACACTTTAGCCACCTCCGATACACTTTAGCCACCTCCGATACACTTCAGTCCCCTACGATACACTTTAGTCACCTCCGATACACTGTAGCCACCTCCGATACACTTCAGTCCCCTACGATACACTTTAGCCACCTCCGATACGTTACACTTCCGATACACTTTAGTCACCTCCGATACACTTTAGTCACCTCCTATACACTTTAGTCACCTCCGATACACTTTAGTCACCTACGATACACTTTAGTCACCTCCGATACACTTTAGTCATAGTCACCTTTAGTCGATACACTTTAGTCACCACTTCGATACGTTTAGTCATACACTTTAGTCACCTCCGATACACTTTAGTCACCTCCGATACACTTTAGTCACCTCCGATCACGATACACTTTAGTCACCTACACTTTAGTCACCTTCCGTCATCTCCGAAACACTTTAGTCACCTTCGATACACTTTAGTCACTTCCGATACACTTTAGTCACCTTCGATACACTTTAGTCACTTCCGATAAACTTTAGTCACCTTCGATACACTTCAGTCACCTCCGATACATTTAGTCACTTCCGATACACTTTAGTCACCTTCGATACACTTTAGTCACCTCCTATACACTTTAGTCACCTTCGATACACTTTAGTCACCTCTGATACGCTTTACTCACCTTCGATACACTTTAGCCACCTTCGATACACTTTAGTCACCTTCGATACACTTCAGTCCCCTATGATACACTTTAGTCACCTCCGATACACTGTAGCCACCTCCAATACACTTCAGTCCCCTACGATACACTTTAGCCACCTCCGATACACTTTAGTCACCTTCGATACACTTTAGTAACCTTCGCTACACATTAGTCATCTCCGATACGCTTTAGTCACCTACGATACACTTTAGTCATCTCCGATACATTTTAGTCACCTCCGATACACTTTAGTCACCTCCGAAACACTTTAGTCACCTTTGATACACTTTAGTCACCTCCGATACACTTTAGTCACCTCCGATACACTTTAGTCACCTTCGATACACTTTAGTCACTTCCGATAAACTTTAGTCACCTTCGATACACTTTAGTCACCTCCGATACACTTTAGTCACCTCACCTTCGATACACTTTAGTCACTTCCGATACACTTTAATCACCTTCGATACACTTTAGTCACTTCCGATACACTTTAGTCACCTTCGATACACTTTAGTCACCTCCGATACACTTCAGTCACCTTCGATATACTTTATTCACCTCCGATACACTTTAGCCACCTCCGATACACTTTAGTCACCTCCGATACACTTCAGTCCCCTACGATACACTTCAGTCACCTCCGATACACTTTAGCCACCTCCGATACACTTCAGTCCCCTACGATACACTTTAGTCACATCCAATACACTTTGGCCACCTCCGATACACTTTAGCCACCTCCGATAGACTTCAGTCACCTCCGATACACTTTAGCCACCTCCGATACACTTCAGTCCCCTACGATACACTTATTCATCTTCGATACACTTTAGTCATCTCCGATACGCTTGTCACCTTCGATACACTTTAGTCACCTTCGATACACTTTAGTCACCTCCAATACACTTTAGTCACCTTCGATACACTTTAGTCACCTCTGATACGCTTTACTCACCTTCGATACAGTTTAGTCACTTCCGATACACTTTAATCACCTTCGATACACTTTAGTCACCTCCAATACACTTTAGTCACTTCCGATACACTTTAGTCACCTCCGATACACTTTTGTCACCTTCGATACACTTTATTCACCTCCGATACACTTCAGTCACCTCCGATACACTTTAGCCACCTCCGATACACTTCAGTCCCCTACGATACACTTTAGTCACCTCCAATACGCTTTGGCCACCTCCGATACACTTTAGCCACCTCCGATAGACTTCAGTCACCTCCGATACACTTTAGCCACCTCCGATACACTTCAGTCCCCTACGATACACTTATTCATCTTCGATACACTTTAGTCATCTCCGATACGCTTGTCACCTTCGATACACTTTAGTCACCTTCGATACACTTTAGTCACCTCCAATACACTTTAGTCACCTTCGATACACTTTAGTCACCTCTGATACGCTTTACTCACCTTCGATACAGTTTAGTCACTTCCGATACACTTTAATCACCTTCGATACACTTTAGTCACCTCCAATACACTTTAGTCACTTCCGATACACTTTAGTCACCTCCGATACACTTTTGTCACCTTCGATACACTTTATTCACCTCCGATACACTTCAGTCACCTCCGATACACTTTAGCCACCTCCGATACACTTCAGTCCCCTACGATACACTTTAGTCACCTCCAATACGCTTTGGCCACCTCCGATACACTTTAGCCACCTCCGATAGACTTCAGTCACCTCCGATACACTTTAGCCACCTCCGATACACTTCAGTCCCCTACGATACACTTTAGTCAACTTCGATACACTTTAGTCATCTCCGATACACTTTAGTCACCTTCGATACACTTTAGTCACCTTCGATACACTTTAGTCATCTCCGATACACTTTAGTCACCTTCGATACACTTTAGTCATCTCCGATACACTTTAGTCACCTCCGATACACTTTAGTCACCTCCGATACACTTTAGTCACCTCCGATACACTTTAGTCACCTTCGATACACTTTAGTCACCTCCGATACACTTTAGTCACTTCCGATACACTTTAGTCACCTTCGATACACTTTAGTCACCTCCGATACACTTTAGTCACCTCTGATACGCTTTGCTCACCTTCGATACACTTTAGTCACCTTCGATACACTTTAGTCACTCCGATACACTTTAGCCACCTCCGATACACTTTAGCCACCTCCGATACACTTCAGTACCCTACGATACACTTTAGTCACCTCTGATACACTTTGGCCACCCCCGATACACTTTAGTCCCCTACGATACACTTTAGTCACCTCCGATACACTTTAGTCACCTCCGATACACTTTGGTCACCTTCGATACACTTCAGTCCCCTACGATACACTTTAGTCACCTCCGATACACTTTAGTCACCTCCGATACACTTTAGCCACCTCCGATACACTTTAGTCACCTCCGATACACTTTAGAAACCTCCGATACACTTTAGCCACCTCCAATACACTTTAGTAACCTCCGATACACTTTGCCATCTCTGATACACTTTAGTCACTTCCGATACACTTCAGTTTCAGGCAACTGCCAATAAAGCGTATTGCCATGACGCGTAGTATATAGTCTTGTCACCTATAATCTGCGCAAAGATGCTAAATAGCAAATATAATGCTGGAATTTCATTTCTGTCTTCTTGCACCAAGGACAATTAACTAGAATCGATCAAAATCTTATGGAAAGCATACACTGCCAGCATGTTCTCAGGACCGGGGTTACATCGACAAAATCAAGACGGCAAAGATCTGGGATTCCACAGATACGCCTGGCGCAGTACTTCTTAATTTCCAGGGAAGGAAATTGAGTAAGACTGGATTGAAATATTCACAATGAACAACGTCTTGAAACGCCCTGGAATTTTGATCTTTCCTGATCAAGAGACTAACCCTTTCTGGCGAAATGACCATTACATCATCTGGACGGATCCATCTGATTTTGATGTCAGGTGAAAGCGGATTATAAATGAGTAGGACGTGAGCAATTATTCCCTATTTTAGCAAAATAAAAAAAGAATAAAAAAAAAGAAAGAACGATGTATGGGATAACTGCTATTGTTTCGTCCTCTATTGCCAAGACGGTAAAACGGAATTGCCTATTGTTTTATGAAAACGCATACGCCTCCGGCTTCGTCCTGAAAGAATAGGAATTTCCAGTTTTCGTTTTATTAACTGTCTGTTGAACTAAAAGAATGCGTCTCCAAATTCGATTTTCCTTCTTCCGCGAAATTTTAGTTTTCCCGAAAAAAATCCACCTTCTATTCTTTGAGAGTATGTCGATAAATAAAAAAGAAAACAGATTGTTTCTTTCGATATGATATTTTATTAGTTATTTTAGACTCCTCGAGAATACTTGTCCAGAAGTTTGATCAATAAAGTTGAGGAAGTATGGAGAAGCGAACATATTATGTATGCCGCTGTGTGTGCGCATATTGAACAATATAGGTCTGAGTAAAATTTGGCAGATGCTGCCGCGTTTAGACTATAAAATTACCTTACCATCCCCGGAGTGATTAACAAAGAATCTACACATCAAATAGAAACATTTCAATTGAATACCAATGGCTGACTCTTTTATATGCGCACCATACATTTACCATGCCCAGTCGATGTTAACTTGTCTGTTAGTGATTGAATTCGACAAATATACTTTTCTATACCTGTTGGTCCCAGACGAATATCAAGTGACTGCCCTAGTATTAGACAAGTTGGTTGAACATGAGCACATGATGTAAGTTGTCAAGTGAAGAAATGTGTGAGGGTTTTGTAGCATTGGGTTGAATTGGATTGACCGAGGCCAAGTGAGATCTAAGAGCAACATTTAGTGATTCTCATTGACACTTCCGGACAGTCAATAATTGTCATTATTCCTGCTCTCTACAAACGATGATAAATCCACACAATAGTCTCCCCTGTACATGTTGTTAGTTCGCCCATTTCATTCAGCGAGTCGTCGTTACAAAAAATGCGATGATGGAAAGACATAACTCTCATTTTGTACGCCTTGTTATTTTTAGGCTCTTTTGGGGGGGGGGGGAGAGGCGGTTTTTCATACCCCTGAATGACTTCCATATTCTGTAAGGCCTTTCAAACTTATTTGGGAATGTGTTACATATTTCTTAAGATCTCTTTTTTTTCTAAAGCGGGCGTGAAAAAGACGTTCAGGTCCAAAAAGAATCTTCGTAAAATTCTCTTGCTCCAGATGGGCTCGGACATCTGTGTGATAGCGTTCTTTTTTTGAACACCATAGCTTCGTAAAGAGGATACATATATCTCTTCAACATTAAGAATGACCTTCAAACTATGAGCGCTTCAATCTATAACATCGTCTGAAATACGGAAGACCTTTAACACTACGTAAGAGAAACATTATATAGAGACATGTATTTGTCGGCTAGTTGTATGAAAACCATGGTTATTGACAAAACTAGGTAGGTAAGCGTTGCATATTCAGCCCATAAAAATAACACAATGTTTTAAAAATTGTGAAAATAAACAGTAACAACAATATATATGGACTCGCTTTTCAAAAAACGAAACATTCGAAGTGCACATCCAGTTACTCAATTTAGTAAAGTTATTGGAATTCTTACTTGACCGTTCTGTAAGAAATCAAAGTTTGCTTCTCACTGGAATCGAAATCTTACCATCTATGACATCGGCCACATGGCTATGCTGCAGGGCAGGTGTCCTAGCCGACACATCGACCTCATCGCCATCAATATGAATGAGAGTTTCGATAATAAAAGACCAGTCTGCACCACTTGACTATGTGATTATGGTTTTACGGGAACATATTATTTAATATAAGTTAATCCACATTTAAAGCTACAGGGGAGCAACATAATATTAAGACAGAGGCTTGCCTACCAATGAATAGACACAAGGTAATGCAAATACGTAAAAGGGTCATTTAACTCAAATGACGATTTATTCATATAGAAAGGCGATATCGATAATAAAATTAATACAGTGAGGAGAATTATATCCCAAGTATAATTGAACGATGATGTAGCATTTTTATTATAAAATGAAGGTAGCGAAGGCGAGGGACCAGCGCGAAAAGGGCAAATACCTGACCCCGTAAACTTCATTGTAACCATATCCGAATGTAAAAATGTACTAATGTCCGAACAAAATGTACTATTTCACAACAGGAGAATGATGACACGCAAAATTAACATGTAAACCTGCCAAACAGTTTACACCACTGACCAGTTTAAAACTATAGGGGACAGAATTTGGTCTATTAGCACTGGTGGTCTGTCTCTGGTTGTACATCAATGCTCAAAGCTTAAACATTAAACAAATATTAGCTCTGTTTTTATTAGCAATGACGATCTGTATTTGGCCGTACGCCAATACTGCAACCAAGGCATAAGCTATGCCATATTACAATGTTTACTACATAAAAACAGTCAGTAGGCAGCTGGGGTGGGGCTAGGGGTGGAGGAGGGTTAAAAAATTGTCAACCGACCGTCAGACCTGTGACTTTGTGACTTGATTGAAGTTGGTGTTGCCAAAATACAATCACCGGACACCAAATGGTGTTTTAAAATTAGAGTTTACTTTTTTTTAAATCGTTTTGACTAGAGTTACCTCCCATAGACCGTGCCCACAACTTCTCCTCAACAAAAAGAATATTACGTACAGTAATTTCTATTTAGAAAATGTAGAGGCCTGGCTTCGGCGACAGTGGTCAACATTTGATTCCAGACATATACAGAATACAAGACAGAAATCAAACGTTGGTTCAAACTGATGGCGTTCCAAGAACGAGCCCTTGAACTTGCATTGCCCAAATGTGAACATTCTGGCTACTACTCGACAGCGGAATCTTCCAATACAGACACCCGAAAACATCTGATATGAAACACTACACACAATAAACACAAGAGCAACAATATGTCACTGGTGTCTTCAAATGTTCTTAAATGAACACAACACATTGTAATTGTTGAATTGGACAAAATCATTTTAGGATGAGAAAGCTGCTAATGTCTGATGACGTAGTCTAACATTTTTCCATGGGCTTCCATAATGTCCAGCCGTCTGCTTTCATAGTTCCCGATTCAATAGCATTGTTTGAATAATAGTAATGGCAGGAATCACTTGGTCTATGGAAAGTGAAATAGAAAGCAGGTTTCTCACTTGAGCACGTTCTCGCACACGAGGAGGTCGACAGGTCACGTGTTGCCCAGTCAGAGGCAGATATTAATGTAGTTGAACTCATCCCCTTATAGAGCTCATAGTACGCTAGAAAAGAAAGAGGTAATTCTCTTTGAGAATGTTTCACGCCATACATGCCATAGGCAGTTCGAATTCATGTTCCCCCAGCATAGCCCGCACATAGCGTTATTGGATTTTGCCCATGTGCATTGGCGTGTGTTCTGCTTACCATACGTCCCCCATCCTCATTCTGTTCCTTGGACAAGCTCCGATGGGATTAATATTGTAAATATCATTCTTAGATGTAACTTGTTCTAAAGCTGCATTGCAGATAGAATGAACGTACATAACCATGGCCATAAGTTATAGGAAGCTCACAGGATGTTCATTAGCTCAGCTATAATTGTCGTCTTCAAAGATTTCTCTGGTTTTGCATTTGCCGTGCAAGGCATATAGAGATACCCGGGATTAGTTCGGATACTACTTCCACAATAACGGCCGGTTGACTTAACCCCAGAAAAAATGTTCATATTTACTGCTGATTTCTTTTTGAGACTGCTGCCTCGTAGTAGTTGGCTGCACCTTCGAAGCCCCTCGTATGTCAGATAAAACTTGGCACTTCGGATCGCTTTATGGAGAAGCGTGTCGTTGGTGATGGATGGATTTCTCTTTAGCCACAAGATCTGCCATTATTTCGGAACACACACCATCTGAGAATTAATTAGTATTTGTGAATTAGAAATATATGTGAGACAGCGTCAGTGATATAAGCGCGATAATGCGTGCAAGCAAAGTTATACTCCACTGCCTGCTTGCAGCTCCACTTAAAACGTACTTGACTGACGGAACGGATGATGATATGCGGAGAAAAAAGAAGACCAATTCAATGCACATCTACTAGATACATGGTATCTTCTACAGCCCGAGCTTCAGAATCATAGCACCGTAAACAATCGAGATATGGTCAGAACAAGCCTGGATTGACATACATTCGGACAAAAAAACGAACAACATGATTGCTAAATTCCAAAGTAAAAGGTAGCCAGTGCACATCTTCCACATACAAGGTAAATTGTGCCCAAGTTTAAGAATCCTTAAGCGAAGATATGGTCGACCGAACTACTGACGTAAAAAGAGCGAATGTTTGTATGTACCACTCCCCTATTATGAGAGAGGGCTGGGCTGCATAATTAAATTAGTATTTTTGAATCAGAAATTTATGTGAGACAGCGTCAGTGGTATAAGCGCATTAATCGATATAGAAATACCAAATGAAGCCCCGCTTCACGCTGCCAAACCTGGTGAGCGCACATTCCCCCCTTACGACATTTCCCCCTGCAGACATTTCCTTTTGACATATGCTCATTCAGACATTTGTCCCTTCTTATATATTATTGTACCATGACTCCTTACGAATGTGTAATAAAGTGAAAATAATGGCCAGTGTCGCACTTGTTTCTGTGCCACGATCTAGCAAGCATTATTATACAAAATCGCATCTTTCTGGTCATCTAGCATCGAATCAGGACACGTACACTTGAGCCCGGCTACAGTAGATAAGAAAAACTAGACATTCGTATCTGTTCACGAAAACCACACGTCAGCTCACTTTAGTTATATTCACTAAAGTTTACCATGTTTAATGCAGGTCAAGATATATTATGTGTCTTTTGCTACCGATGTATATGTAGTGTCTTACACTGTTCTGGGAAATATAGTCAGCACCTTATTTTTAATGGATTCCAACCATCAACGCTTTCTGGTGTGCATACTGGGGGTCATTCTAGCTATCTGATATCGAACATCTAACCAGTTTCAATACTAAAGAAGTTTCAGGCTTCAAAATGCAGCATCTGTAATACAGATGTATGGATTTTTGTTTCGTTAACTCAACAAGCAAGACATTTGAATTTTGTGCGATCTGAACACGAAATGAGCGTGCCACGTGCACCCAAAATAAAGAAATGTATGTCCTGTTAATGTAAACAGTTAATCTGATTTTTTTTGGCGAATATTTCAGTCCTTCATTTCATTGAAAAACAAGCACTGACGTAGTCAAATGAGGCATAATGGATGAACCCCATAAGATGAATAACAACAAACAAGCGTCTCTCTGACAAAGAAGACATCAGCAATTGATGAATTTATGCTATCAAAATACAAGCGTCTAGTCCGTCATTCAATACTTAGCCGTCGTCCATTAAAGAATTCGGCGGCTCTAATCCAAAGACTTGATACATATAACAGCATTGCACCAAATTAAGTGAATAAATCATCGTAGGCATACAACTAAGCTAATTTCCTGCAACAGAGACGCGGCCAACAGTTTTCAATGATGCCAGCAAGACATCATGATGTTCAAAAACTACATGTATGTAATCCCTATCGCTGATCAGTATACTATATCCATAGGATTTTAATTGTAAAGTCGTTATCTAGAATATATGTCTCAGTCACGCTTTGATTGTGACTGTTCATATGAACACTATGAGGACTTTGAGATACACTTTGGGTTCTGTGTCCAACTCATCTTCTTATCTTACTTAGGACACTTGGCATAACAGACTACACGAAAAGTCGGCGAAGCGTGACACAGAGCCCTTCAGCCTTAGATGCAAAAAAAAAATGATCGAACAGTTCGCAGTGGATGGTGTTGGTTTATTAAAACAACTACCCTTACCAGCCCCCCCCCCCTCATGGAAGTTGGAACTACCATTTATCTCGACTAACATCAGCAAGACAATTAAAAAATCAGACCCTCCGCATATTATTGAATCCTGTGCCAGAGAACACATACATAATAACTGGTCACAGTATCTACAGGTATTTACCGACGGCTCTAAAGTGTCCGGACAACGGGAGAACTGGGGCAGCTTTCTGTGTGCCGGAGTTTAAATACTCTGCATCCTATAGATTATCAGACCATATATCTGTTTTCACTACTGAGCTCATAGCAATTCTTATGGCTTTACGCTGGTAGGCGAGTCCAAGCCATCAAGAGTTATTATTTTGACAGACTCTTTAAGTGCATTACAGGCATTTCTCAATTACAATTATTCAAAATGTTCCAGTATTTTATATGAAATACTTTTTACAGTATCATCCTTACGCCACCAGAGTAGAGATATCATACCAAAGTTCATTTTTTATTCCACACATATGGTTATGTCTGCGTTAATAATGCGCACAGTTCATTGGCAATTTTTATTTCCTTTTATTGTATTTTATTTATTTATTTATCTATTTATTTATTTTCGGGGTCGTTGGGAGATTTACATTATAGCTGTTATATTGAAAATGCTTGAGTTTTCCATGCATGGCTGTTCTTAACTTAAGTTATACAATATCTTTAACTCTTGCATGGATATCTAAGTTTTGCATGTCCAATTTTCAGCATGACTTGTTAACTTCTTGGTGTTTTCTTGAAATGGTAGCTTTCCGCACTTCTTTCCATTTCTATACTGTCCTATTTAACAAATAACCCTCCATAACCTATTCCATGTATTACATCTATAGCTCGATGTTTGCATGATTAACTTATTTTCCCTTAGATTTATTTATTTAGTCCATTTGTTTTTGTAAAGAGCAAACTCAAAGTTAAGTTCTGGCGTACATAAACCTAATCTTATTAGGTTTGAACACGCCATCCAAATTCAAATTAGTAGTAGTAGTTGGAGATACATGAGTTCATACGGGCCCTAGCCCCAGGTTGAGCGGAATCAGATACAAGTTACGAAACGTACCGTCATAGATCTTGCGCGCAACAATCGTATTTTTCAGTCAATCAGAGTACAATACACATCCAGTCATGCAGTCATTAACACCTCACAATACACAGTCGCGCTAAAGTTTAATCTGTTACCAACAGGGTATCGGAACTCCAACGTAATCTGTTTAACTTACTTAAGAAACTTTTAGAAAATTTTCAAACCCCAAAATGAATCATTTATGTTTGGAATTTTGATTTCATTTTTTTCCCCAAATACTAGACCCAATACTGAATATTCAAATAATGGAATAACAAAAAGGACGGGTTTGACACTCAGGGTGGACTAAGTCTTCTTAAAGCGTTCCGAGTAGGCTTACATAACGATTTAGTAACCAACACGTGCGAATGATAATATCCTGTATAGGCCTTGAACCTGATGACATAACCGCATTGCATTGTGGGAGTGGAGTATGAATCCGCCATCTTTGGTCTACACTGCACGCTTAAAACTAAAGTGTTGAAACTTACTCGTAAAATGTTGAAATAACCCTTTAAGTGTGTCAAGAGCAGTCCCTGTGGACACACTTAAATATTTATTTCAACACTTTACGAATAAGTTCCAACAGTTTAGTTTTAAGCGTGTGGTGCAACTGTCAATCAGTTGTCATGTAAACACATAACGTCATCAGGTTTCACGGCTATTGGATGATTGATGCTTTTCATTGTATTAACAAGTGTTTATGTTCATCTAGCACCATGAGTGAAGAAAAAATTGACAATTAACTATAAGATAAGATAGTTTATTCATTGTCGATTTTCACAAACAGTAAAACATTAGCACACTGAGAAGCTATTCTCGACGACATTAAAGAAAGGGCAAATAAAAGATAATACAAGAGAAAAAATCCAGAGATAAAAAGACACCTACATGAAATAAAGGAAAAATAAAAGACAATAAAAGAAGAATAAATCCCAAAGATAGAAAGATAAAGAAACGTGAATAGAAAGACAGAGATATACATATAGATCAAACATATCACAGACCTTTTCATTTCGCAATGGCACATTTAACTACCCCTTGTGTAATACAGATCAGTTTGAATGTTTTTATTTGTATGTCAATCATTATAAGTTCGAAAGCACGAAAGACACGTTTGTCAAAACACTCCATGTGAGAGTAGGCAGGGGAGACAACTGCTACATGAAATGTTCTCCAAAGAGGTTACACGTGGTACGCACAAAACGATGGTGTAGTTTGCTGGTGATACAAATCGGATTTGACCTGGTTATTCTTGTGGATAGTTCATAGTGTCAAGTCCTACTCGTCACCCGATGCGTGAGTAGGTCTGTTGATAACGGATTGTCTCTCCTTGGAGAGACAAATGAAGACGAGAATACCAGAGACGAAAGCAAGAACTCCCCCGACCACGGAGAGTGCAAGTGACCACGACACATCTGTTATTGGGCGGAGCACATAACCCTGGCCCAGTATAATTACACCAACCAGTATAGAGGCGGCTGAGGAAAGAAAAATTCATCAGTTATAATACGATGTCATAATATCGATTGGCTTGTACCGAAATTGTTACGCTATCGGTACTCATGGATTTGTAGAAAGGAAAATATAGCCTAAGCCTATCTGGCCTGGGCGGTTGGGGTGTACCGCAACCTGGGGGTCGGAAAGTGCCCCCCCCATATATATATTTTCGCTATCGCTAAAGCTAGAGAGCTGAAACTTACCACACTGAATATATGGGCCAAGCTCTACAAGAAAATGTAAAACAATCCAAGATGGCGGCCAGGATGACGTCACTGTGACGCCATTTTCAAAAGGAGTATTTTTGGATGATTTTTCGGTCAGAATTTTCGATTTTTTTTATTTTTGTTTTTTCTTTCTAGAAACTGCAGTACAAATTAGTAAATAATGATCTGATATGAAATAAAATAGGTTTTACCCACTTTTCCGTACAGAAAAGCAAAAATGTTGTAGAAATATGACAAAAACATTTTTCTATGCCACATGGACGCCATTTTGAATTTACCCATGATTCTGTGCTCGGGGGATTATGCAAATAGGCTCAAAATGACCCCAATATGATATTCTAAAAAGTCACGAAGTTTCAGGTCTCAATTTTTTGTCGTTCCGGAGATAGGAGCTAAACAACAACGGGGGGGAGGCGGAATGTGCCCCCCGGCCAGGTAGGGTTAACTAAATATTTACCACTTTCAGAAATGAACAGATTTATTTGGTTTTCCCCGATGCACATGGCTAAACATTTGCATCAGAAACTGATGATTCATTAAATACATATTAAAAAAAAAAAAAAAAATAAAAAAAAAACACTACCGGGTATATATATATCTACATGCCTACCGTAAATGTTATACAGTGTACACTGTCAGTCGGATTGACTTCAGACGTGATATACCCAAAATATTTGGAGAAAAAATACCTAAAATGTTGACCATAAATCTTGGATCCGTCACGTCTATGCCCCAAAATATAGGGTCAATTTGACTCAATCATTTTGGCAGTGTCTTTAGAGGTTATATAGGTAAACATACCCGGTGTATAGTATACATACCGGTATAGGGTTTATTATTGTTTTCTGGAAAAAAGTTGTAAATCATCAGTCGGCGAGTGTCCTAGAACTAACCTATTTTTACCTTCATATGATTGATGGCACATGTTATTGATATCAGTATGGGTAATATAAGAGTAAATATGTTCCTTCCGGATTCGGGATATAGTCCGATTACCATAATTTAACCTAGATTGGATTTGAATTCTCAACCGCGCTAATTTGGATTGATTATAGATCAAGAATAGTTCAAGTGATACTAGAATTCCATTTACTTGCCATGCAATTCAATCTGATTACAATCAGATGCACACATAAATATGACGAAACGAACGTGAGCGACAATGAGATCGTATCTTAATCTTACCAATCGGATTGAAATTATTTTGATTTTTTATAAGTGACAAGGTACATTTGGGGCGTTTATGTAGACCCAGTTTTAATCAGCTCGATTGGCAAATTTACCTGCTAAGAGACCTCCACCACCCAAGCAGATAGAAACAACTTTAACTCTAGCACCTTCCATGAACACGGAGATTGCATTTCCCACGCACACGATTATCAGGAGAATCAGTCCGATCGTCTCGAGAGCTTGTATCGCCCGGAATTTATCTATAAACAAAGAAGCAGATAAAATGTGTGTTAAGATTTCGTACAATCAAACGCAAGCATATTCTAGGGATCATAAGGATTTTATTTTTGAATTTTCGAGATTGTGAGTCATATATTTTCTCTCAAAAACAAGTTAACCATATCTGGCCTGGGCGACTTGTCGGGTACCGCAGCCTGAGGGGAGGCAAAAAGTGCCCCCCCCCCCTTTATATATTTCCGCTATCGCTAAGGCCAGACGGCTGAAACTTACCACAGTATATCATTGAAAATGCAAAAAATCAAGATTCCGCCAAGATGACGTCACTGTGACGTCATTTTCAAAAAAGCATTTTTAGACTATTTTTTTGGTCAGAATTTTCGAATTTTTTAGTTTTGTTTTTGTCTTCGCAAAACTGCATAATAAATTAGTAAATAATGATGTGATATGAAATAAAATAGACTTTTCTACAAAGAAATATGACGAAAACATCATTTTTTGATACCCCACATGACCCCCATGTCATAATCTAAAAGTCATGAAGCCCTAAACTTTTTGTAGTTCCGGAGATAAGAGCAAAAAAACAACAGGAGGGTGGGGAGGGGGCGTAGAGTGCCCAAACTTTGTATTGATATCTTATCATAAAATAGCAGGGGAAATAATATGTGATGAGGTTTTGTCCAGTGGAGGTTATGTTCGTTGGGGGTTATGTCAGGTGGGGGTTTTGTCCTGGGGGGTTCTGTCGGTGGGGGTTTTGTCCGCTGGGGGGTTTGTCCTCTACCCTATTCACTCACACACTTACTTTCTGAGGACACCGCGTGGTCACCATTTTGAATTTTCAAAAGATCCGTTGCTTGATGACGCCAGTAATAGTTGCGGAAAAGTTTAAACTTTTGAGCGGTCTGACTTCTAAGTCAGGTTTATTATCAAATAGCTATTTATGGCGTAGATTGTCGATTGAATTATGGTTAGTTGTTACATGTGTAACATCTCCATCTCCTAAAGCTTTCAAATAATCAACGTATTGTTTCTACATGATTTGTCTATCCACGTTGCGCCCAGAAGTGGATGTATGTCAAGCTTGGACTGCTGCTAATAATTGTTTCAAGGTACCTGTACACAACCACGTTTTATCGAGATACCAATTTGACTGAACGAATGCATTATCTGGAAATTCATCTCTTAGAAATTACTTCACTCCAAAAGAATAATGCACCTCCAAATTATATTAATAGAAACAATCCTACAAAATTGTATGTGGCCCAAGTAGATTTACTATGGAGGATGTCATTCCCCTGTGTTCCGCGATAAGTGTTTATTATTTCTTATGGTCTTTTATATGTGGGAAATATTTTAAGGATACTGAGCCCTCTTGCAGACAATTTACACACCCTCTTGAATTTGTCATTACACAACTAAAGATATGCCTCATGGTATCAAAGAGAGAGAGAGAATTAAGGTTTAATGTCGCATTCTCATGGTATCAAAATGTACATATTCGTTGAAAGAGTATTTCTCCAAGATTCCATGTATATAAATTTGTTCGCTGTTCGGATTTTAGCAAAATTATACTGAAATATATTTTATTTTAATGGACATCAAAGTCAAGAATTGCGAGATAATTATATCAAAAATACCAGTTTGTTGTAGTTTCAAAATAGTGTTCTTAATCCGATTTTAACGTACAAAAATGACTGAAACTTGTACCGCGAGCCGGCTCACACTGCTGGACGGATTGTCTGAGTGAACTGTCAGTCATTATGAGTAGATAGATTTCATATCAATATTAAATCAATACACACTGATCACACTTAATTTATACTTTAAATATATGCAGCACGCTTAAAGTGGAGGCGGAAAATGAAATAAACGATGATGGTCTGTCGAAATTTCTGCGAACATATTTTTTAGATAATCCGCCTACAGAAAACAGGAAAAGTAGAGAGCCAAGATAATATTTCATCCGTCGACCCACGCTTTGTGGCATGTCATACAATTGATGCATGCAGATGATTTCCTTGTTAGGATATAGCCAGTTACCTCTACAATACACAAACGATCAACGGGTTAATCGGCTGTCAGAAAGCTAGATTCAAACCTTAAGTTACACTATTTCGAATTGAAATTTCAAAAAAAAAAATCCAACAGAAGGAAGACCTAATCTTGAATATTGAATTTGTGTAATAAAAAAATTGCCGTTTTCTTCAGTCAGGAGAGCTGAGTATCCTTAAAACATCGATTACCATCCAGAAAACAACGCAAAACAGAAAGGAAATGGATGCAATATGAAAATATATACCCACATGAAGATAGAAAAAATGATGAAACCAACCGGAAAAGAAGCTTACAAAAATATGAAACGAAAAGAAGAAAATGTAACTATATTAATTGAAACAATGACAGATATGGATAAGCTAAAAAATGGTTTTGAATACGCCTATAAGTTTCGTGTACGCATTCTTAATATATGGTTGTCAACGAACCGTGGAGCTAATACATAAATTCAAAATTATACGTAATTGGTTGGAAATACTTAATCCTTTTATTTTTTATAAAATATTAACTAAAGAATCGAGCAAGGCATGTGTATATTTTTGGATATACTGATAAGTGTATAGGAACAATGAATTTAGTCTAATTTCATAGTCACCAAGTAATTCTAAGCTTGTTGGAGTAAATGCGCCGAAATCAATCAAGACACTTCAAACAAAATGTGCCCCTTAGTCTTTCAGAATTTCATTTTTCTGAATGGGGTTTCAAAGCTTTGTATATTGATAAATCCGAATCCCGCTCGGGACACGATCAATTTTCTGCACTGGAATCTGTGCTATACTAAGATAGTGTAATCCCAAAATAACGAAAATATCTTTAATATATATATGCAGATCAAAATTAAAAGACGAAAGTCCTCATATCAAGGCTCTTAAAAATACTAGTACAATGCATAATACAATTATAGTTCTGCATTGAAAAGTACATAGAAGTGAACAATTTGATTTGGCAAAAAATATAAGTGTATACAGCCTCCTTGAATATCCTTGCCCTCATATTTTTTTATACATTAGACGCTCAACTGTGAATGTTGCCATTATCCAGCTGTATCACTCCATTCCGTTGCTGTTTCATGTACGCTGGGCATATAATAGGTGAGGTTTGTTTTATACTATAGAAATAATATAAAAAATAAAATTAAAATGCAACTCGAAATTTCTGAAATACACTAAAAAATCTTGATTCCAATTACGAGAGTGCGGTATTCTATACTCGATGAGTGAAGAATTGATCAACAAACAGGACAAAACAAAATAGATACTTGATACTCACTGCCTATACTGAATCCGAGACATTGTGTAGAGCCAGAATAACCTCTGCAAACCTTCCACAGTCCACGGTGACGCTTCACAGCTTTCAACCCGTCGTTCAAACCGGAACTTCCCGTATTTAAATTAAACCTCATGGAGTTAAAGTTGGGGGGATCGTCGAAACCGGAGTTGAATGGATTCTTGATACTGTTCAAGCTTGATCCAAGGGAATTTGAGAAACTTGTCTGGATCACGCCGCCGGAAATCCAGTTATTGGTGGCAAACCCAACCACATGAAAAATTAGCGCAACAACTGCCACGATTAATGTACCGATTCGAATCGGTGATATAGACTTGGCCGTCATAATTTGTGCAAGACTAGGTGAAATATGTTGCGTGCACGAACAGTTTGAGAATTTTACATCAGTTGTGGATTTTTCACCAGGTGATTTTCTTATATAAAAACTACACAGGTAAAAATAACAGTCGACATTTCAACATATCTACCACGAGACAGACTGACGTCACGTTGCGTTTGCTCGCTCACTTCGAAGTATAAATATAAAAACACTACATCGAGTAAATGGAATGTTTGTTTAATCTAAGCCTGATGGAACAGCTGATGTTTGCTTTAAACGTCACGCCCGTAAACCCAAGTAAACTCGAGTCCAAACATTGTGATATGTTCCCTTGGTGAAATCGATATGGATTAGTCACTGGCCGAGAACCAGTTTGATTAATCAACACGGGGGCTTAACTTTCCGATCACAGTCATGATTGCGAAATTCACAACATTGCGAAATGAAAAGAGGGAAACTCTTCAAAATAGAACCATGGATCATACACTGACTGCTAGTGTATCATCCACGATAGAAATAAATAACAGTGATTTGGCATCGTTAACGATTTCAACTTAGTTATTTACTCTTTTAAAATTGGCAACAAGTTTTCCCTTCTCCTGGGTTTCAATAGAAGATAACGTTTTGTGTGTGTATGAGTAGTAGAAAAAGCGTATCTGTGTTCGTACTGACCTTTCATTTTTGCATATCATTAATTCTGGGAAAGGTCAATACGAGCCCATATACGCGTCAGTCACTTCAATGTTAATCTCTGAGAATGTTCGGTAATAACCGTGTGCAAGGGTCACGGGTCACATTAGGTCACGTGATTGTTGGGGTAGATTCAAAACTAGGATTTCATGAAAAAAGTAAAATGCAAAACAATGTAATGCTTTACACACAAAACACCTCAAAATGCGGCAACCCGGCACCTAAAATGCGGAAAATCCCTGTCAAATGAGAGTAGGTGGGCCTTACGGGATCCAAATATAACATAACGGGTGTCATATTGAAGTCCTCTGCATGTACACGAAAATTGGCGTGGTTTTTAGTGGAAGTGCCTTCAGTCTGTATACACGCAGTAGGGCAGTAGTAGAAAAAGGATATTTGAATGGACGTTTTGGTGTCGAGCTGGTCCATCCCTCCAAATAAGCCGCACGGTTTGTTATTTTGATGCGATCGTGGAGTGAAGTCCGACTGAGGTGATGATTTTATCTGCGTCCATCATTCGTCGCATGCGCAGTCAGTCAGTATTGTAGAAAAGGGACATTTTCAGAACTGCACAGGGTGGAGTTTGGGGTCTATGTGGCCCATCACTGATTCAAATGGGCCGTGGAAGGTAGTTTATTGAAAGACTTATCGGATATCAGGCAGGGATTGATAAACGCAGTCCGAGTGTAGTAGAGAAATGGCAGTTTCAGAGGTTTGGATAGATGGGGCTCATTTTCGATCTGGCTACCTGAGAGAGTTACTTGGGCGTGTGTATGTGTGAGTGAGCGATCCGGTAAATGTATCAGTCAGTGTTTACATAATGGCATGGTCAGCATCATACGCATCGTCGACTTCTCTTGTCCAATCAGTAGCCGTCATTTGGTGTTGCGCCCGTTTTCGGCAAAGGTCGCACTTGTCCGTTAGACGTATTCTCGGTTGCGTTTTGTCCAATCAAAAGCCGCCATTTCAGAAAGTTCAATTTTTGGCCATGGTCGCCATTGTCCGTTTGTCTTAAGCGTTGTCTTGTAGTTCAAAATACTGTAATGACAGTATATCCTAGAACAGCTGTTTGCGCATTTTGACTGCATTTTCTTATGCCTCGATAGGCGTTAGTCACATATCCTCTTCGAAGCAGCTTCATACCCAAGTCAACTTCTTCGATCAAACCCCAAACTCCTCGAATTAACCTTGATATATCGACAAACCGGTGCTGTTCGAAAGAATTTGTAAATATTCACGAAAAGCCATTGGACTCGGATCACTTTGAATTCAAATATGCTGTATGTGTGGGCTATTGAGTGGCTATCATATGTATCTGGCCACCCTAACAGCCATATTTGTAGAAATGACGTAACTACTGAGAAAATACGTAAACCCAACACAAACTCGTTGGGTATGCTCTGATTGGTTCGTCTCCGGTTTTGTAGATGAAATTTGCACATCGGGCTTCGAAGGTTTCGGATGGTCATATACATCAAGGCTTCTTCTAACTGTGATCGAAGAAGTGATATTGTGTATGAAGATGCTTCGTCTTCAAGATGATGCGGACGATAACCTCCGAGCAGAGGACCGTGGGTAAACTCACAGTCGTTTGGGCGAAAATGTTTAATTATTTTGGTCCTAATGTGACCAGATATGCAGGTGTTTTATTTCCGGATATGCAGAAGTATGCTGTTCTATATAGGGCCAAGCTTGCAACTTTTGAAAATTCACCATTCGCCACGCGCCGGAGACCTCTCCGGCGGGTGGCGTTGTCCCAATCTTTGATCCGCCACTCGCCACGCGACGGAAAACGGGGCGTGTCTGGTACTATCTTTGAACATGGCAAACTCGCCACTCGGCACGCCTTGGTTAAATACCTGTGAGTAACGATTTGACGAGTTTCAACACCTTGAATTTCTCTTAAGTGTGGCTGCATATCCGGTGCGTTTTTCCATGTTAAAATATAGTACCAAACACGCCGAGTTTTCCATCGCATGGTACGGTTTTACATGTTAAAGATAGGGACAAATTCGCCATACGTCACTCGCCTCCCGCTGGTGTTTACCCATCGTCTGGCGAGTGGTAAAGTTTTTCCATATTTAAAGACAGCAATATCTGCCGGAGAGTACTCCGTCGCGTGGAGAGTTTCTCTTCAGTGAAAAGTTCAAGGTTTCACTTGTCGTGCGTCGGAGTTTTTCCGGCGCGTTTCGAATTCAAGAAGGGGGAAAAATGTTGCCAACGTTTAAAATATGTTTTCAACGTTTCAATATAATCTTTGCTGATAATCAATTTGGGTAGTGCAATAAAATAGAAATAATGTTTTCATAGGCGTGCTCAACGATGTTTTTACGGCGCGTTGCGAGTGGTGAATTCCATAACACTTGTGTCAATAACATCGTAACAGTGCAATTATTACACGTATTAGCATTGTTATGTGAAATCAACAAACGTCAAGCGCAGGTGTTCAGTGGGAGATTCCATTTCACAAGTCGGATGAAGAAAGGGACGTTTGATTTTATACAAGTAACAATCGAATAAAACAAACAAATAAATTACAAGTTGAAATTTCTTTCTCAAATTTGACTGTTGTTTTCATCGTGAAGTTGGTCAACAAAGCGACACAAATAGACATCTATCCACGTAATTTCCACACAGATGGCGCAGCTAACAGTTTCACTCCCCATCTGAGAGATCACATAAACTCGTTCACTGATATTGGCACGATGCCAACCGAAACAGGAGCATAAGTGGACGAGCTTTTTTTCAAGAAGGGGGAAAATGTTGTCAAAGTTTAAAATATGTTTCAACGTTTCATTATAATCATTGCTGATAATCAATTTGGGTAGTGCAATAGAGTATGAATAAAGTTTTCATAGGCGTGTGCAATGGTTATTTTACGCCCGTTTAGTGTGGGAAAGTTGAAAAAGTTTCTTGATGATTATTTGACGTTCGGTTTAGTGTGGGAAAGTTTATAAATTTTCGGGTGCGGACTATGCCATTGCCCTAAAGTATAAACTTTCTCACACTAACCGTGCGCCAAATAACCATTTAGCACGCCTATGAACACATTATTCCTTAAATTTACCATGTTAAAACAAACGTGTAATACCGAGGTCGCCACATTTTCCGTCGTCTGATGGGTGGTAACCATAACCCTATCTGATGTCATTTTCAAAAATAGCATTTATTTTGTCGATTTTTGGTCAGATTTTTTTTTCGGCAAAAACTGCATGACAAATGCATGGCCATTACAAGTCCTGTGTAGTGTTCTCAAATATTATTGGCAGCGTATCGAATCTATGAATCCGGGCTCCATGCTTTTTCAAGCTTTAATTTTAGGTAAAGAAATCAATGACAAGAGTATGGTATCTTTGTTTAGTACAGTTTATTATATACTCAAATTATTTGACCGCTCTCTCGACAAATATTCATTCATTATCAATTGTACAAATAAGATATAGGCTAGAATGCAGATATAAAGCTTTCCGAGAAAAAGAAATGAATAATTGTGTTTTGAACATTGAAGGAAAACTAAGAACATACGGCAAGTTTATGTTGAGATCCTATAAACAAACAAGCGCTGAATGAGCGCAAAGACCTCCGTCGAGGCAACAGGGTCAGTAGGGGAATAGTACATCACTGAATAACATAGGGCCGGATGCCAAGCTCAATTTTGCATTTGTTGACGTGAACTTCACCAATGGTAATTAACGTGAGATTGAGGGTTCCCCACTAGCATGTCCAGCTAGGGATGTGGAAGTCACATTCCCCGCAAATAATATTTCTTTGATTTCACGTGCTTGAAATATTGGGGCATGGAATAGAGTATATTGATGGAAAACCTGGAATACTGCTTGAGACATTAGGCCCCTTCCCACCCACACCTCCCCATGAGAGGACACCCCCACCCAAATCAACACGTTAGCGGCAGAAATGAGACCCTGTGTGCCTAGTTTTACCAACTTGCTTGTGATTTTATGCTATAGGCCCTACACATCAACACTTCATATTTTGTATGTGTACAGTATAGCATCCTCATTGACAGAATCCTCTACAAAACACATCTGATTTTACCGACACTTCGTTCTGATCTGTCTCAGCATCATGTGCGGATTCAATGAGCTCGGAATAATTTTATATACTGGTGTTACAGGTCACCTTCACCATAATGTATCAATTACCATGGACTTGTACATGTATCAGATTCATATTGAATGGTGATGGCTGATGAGAATATTGCCCATATGGAACAAATGGCTGGATTCCAGCGAATAAAAAGTTCATGTTAATCATAAACAACATACAATTAATAATACTATCAAATAATTATGTATATTCCTTGTCGACATCAATATAATACAGACAATATTATGACTGAATCAGGAAAACAGATATCCAAGGGTATATATGTCTACATTAAACTGAAGGAGATCCATGATGCGTATTATATTATGTTGTAAAACTTCACTTGCTAATCTCGATTATGTTGCTTATTGTGAAAATAAATGAAGCTATGAAAATAAATTTAGTATGATTGCCCAGTGGGGGGTTGTGGCCAATCACTGACTCTGATGCTTATGTGCTTCATGACCTACGTGACAGGTTTATGGACTTTACAACATGTTGGCAGAAGATTATTGTATCTTACATCAAGTTTATGGCTGGAACTATGAAATAAATTTAAAGGTAAACATGCATATGCCAAAGCATTGTACATGTATATGTGCTATGTCGATGTAAATTGCAGGATTAGTGGTCTGTGGACTGCGTGGTACAGTTACGGGCAGCGGCACATGTCTGCATAAGTTTTTCAGTGCTCTCCAGGTAAATGCCATGACTGGAAATATGAAATTAATTCAAAAGTAAACATGCCATATATGACATTGTACATGTATAAGCTTATACATGTGACATGTTGCTGTGAATCACACGTTTTTGGCTTGTGAACTACATGATACTGTTATGGGCAGCAGCACATGTTTGCAGAAGTTTACTGATGGTTTTCCAGTCCGAAACAGGCAGAGAAATATGAATTTGACCCAAAAATCAACCGGACTATTACACAAAAATACTACAATATAGTACATGTTGTTTGTGTTGAAGTTTCGCACAATTTGGATTTCACGGACTACGGGACAGGTTTATCATGTACGACACATGTTGGCGGAACTTTACTGATTGTTTTCCAGTCGGAAACAGGCAGGAAAATATGAATTCGCAGAAAAAAGCAAACCTGCATTTTACATAACAAAGACATAAATTTGGTACATGTGCTGCGCGTTGATAAATCGCACAATTTTGATTTGGCAGACTACGTGAAAGTCTTATGGACTACGGGACAAGTTGGCGGAAGTTTTCCAATGCATTCCCAGTCCCAAGCAAGGAAGGAAATATGAATTTGACCCAAAAATCAACATGACTATTACACAAAAATGCTACAATATTGTACATGATGTTTGCGTTGAATTTTTGCACAATTTGGATTTCAAGGACTACGTGACAGGTTTATCATCTACGCCACATGTTATCAAAACTTTGCTAATGGTTTTTTAATCTGAAACAGGCAGGGAAATATGAATTTGCAGAAAAAAGCAAACCTGCATTTTACATAATAAATACATGAATTTGGTACATGTGCTGCGCGTTGATAAATCGCACAATTTTGATTTGGCAGACCACGTAAAAGTCTTATGGGCTACGGGACATGCTGGTGGAAGTTTCAATGCATTTCCAGTCTCAATCAAGCATGGAAATATAAATTTGACCCAAAAGTAAACATGAATTTTGAATAAAAACAAAGAAAAATAGCACATGTTGTTTGCGTTGAATTTTCATACAATTTGGGTTTCACAGACTATGAGACAGGTTTGCAATCTACGTTATATATCATTGGAAGATTACGGATACTTTTTCCGCGCCCAAACATGCAGCAAAATAAAAAATAAACGAAAAATAAAACATGCATTTTACAGTTTTACACAACATTACAAGTATATGGGCCACGCCCCCTTTGTTCGGGTATTGATTTAACGACTAATTGGCTATAGTTCGATGGAACGAGACCGATATGCGTTAGAACATATGTCATAGAACATGTTCGCATAGATCTGGAGTAATGAATCACTCTTGGAAACAAGAAATGACTCAAAATACAAACCCGGAAATGGAAAACAACAACATGTCTTGGTTTGCGCGACCTTGATGACCTTCCCCACCGTAAATTTTATTTCGGGAAATAGAGCCTAATAACGTGTTTGCTGGTGGAAAGGGAATATTTCCTGCCTCCTAGATTTTCACAAGCTTTCGTTTGATGGGGAAAAGAGGGAGAGAAAGGGTGTAGTTTAGCCAAAGGGGGGAGAGAAAATTGATGGGAAATCTGACCTGATTTGGCAAGGTCGTTTGAGGTTCAGCGATTTGGGTTCAGCCTCGCTGTGAGTTTCAATTCGTTTCAAATGGTTCCAAAAGGTTTCAAAAAGTTTCAATTTGGAATGGAGTCTATCGGGGGAGAGAAGAAGCGAAAAATCGCATTGTCCGTCTCTCCAAGCTGGAGGGCCGCCATGTTCAATCTCTCGGTGGATGCAGGACAGGACCGGATAGCTCTGATTTCGAGATTGAGGTGGAACCCGACTACAGAAGCTAGGCCCACTGCAATGCATTGCAATGGGGAACCCCATTATTTCAATTGTGTCCAAAGAAAAAGTGCAAGATTTCGTCGGGAACCATGACGATCCCTATTGGAAATACTATGAGTCGTGGGTTCCCCATATGACAATTATTTGGCGGGAGATTTCACGTTGCGTTCCTAGACCTCCGTCTGATCGACGGAGGTAAAAATACTTGATGTATGTAAGCAACGTCTCGGCTAGGAAAAGTCTTACACGGATTAGAGTCAGTGCTCACCGACTCAGAATCGAAAGTGATAGGTATTATAGGAACAAAGCAAAGCCAGAAGCTCCGTTATGTAACTTTTGCTCTCTCCACATAGTAGAGGATGGATTTCATTTTCTTTTCACATGTCCATTATATGCAGAAAATAGGCAAAGTCTCATTGACTCCATAAACTGTACATTCCCTAATGTCGTCAGACTACCGCCACTGGATAAATTTATATGGCCTATGACATGTGAGGATGCTGACATAGGTGCAAATCTTGCGACATTCGTTGATAATTAATTTCCGAAACAAGGTTTAACCCACTAAGTTAAAGAGGGCAAACAGATGTTCAAGGTGGACATATCTGTAATGTATATACAATATATGTTTTCTGTTATTATTGTTGTTGAGGTTACAAATTCATTATATAAGTGTCATGATCAGACTCTGGTGGGGGGGGGGTGTAATAATATATTTCATTTAACGCTAGTTCATCTCATTATTAAATCTGAACAGTATACATGATTGATACATTAATCTAATAATTTGCCATTTTATTACATTGTCACGGTTGGATTCAATACATGTATGAATCAAATTTAATAATTGGGATATTACAATTTCTACACATTATTCTTTTTTAACTGATCAACTAATTCATGTTCTAATCAAATTCAATCATGTCTCGATTTCTGTGATTCTTATGCTAAGAATGGGCGTCATAATTGACTGAATAAAGCTATTATTATTATTATCACAGGTGTTAACGCTAATCGACGAGGGAATCACTTCTAATTATACTTTCATAAAGGGAGTGAAGGACGTTCATTTTCTTGCTCTTATTGGGCTACAAAATGGCGATTTGTGGAATTATTCAAAACAAGCTGGATTTTCTAACAAAAGTATCCAGACATCTCAAAATGCGACATAAATCAACAAAAGACACAAAAGAACCATTTATGCACTGGAATCATTACTCCTCCACACTTTTAAGATAAGTCTGACAAGCTGCTGCTTGTTTTCGTCATTGCCAAGGAAAATCTTCCAATTCTCTGGCTTTTTGTACTTGGCCAGAGAATTGGAAGGATTCTCTCGGCAATGACGAAAACAAGCAGCAGATTGTCATACTTATCTTACAAGTGTGGAGGAGTGATGATTTCAGTGCCAAACTTAGGGTAAAAATGGCTATTGCAGTGTGATAGGAGAAGGCATACCACTTAACATCAGATGACGGCAAGTCTGTCCAGATGTCTGAAATTCCGTTTCTTGAGTCTGACCAAGAGGAAACTGATACAAGGATTGTACTATATTGTTCTTATAGGAAAAGTGAGACGTATGAGTTCGTACGCATTAGAAGTCCTGACAGTGACATTTTTCATCCTTCTCTTCTATGCAGCCAAGCTGAAGGTCCGGGTTCTCTTTGATACTGGTGTAGGCAACAACAGACGATTGCTAGATATATCCAGTCTGGCACACGATTTCACATCACTGTACTGCAACTCCAATTTATGCATTGACGCATTTACCCGATGCGACACCACCAGTGCTTAGAGAGTTGGAAAGGCCAAACCGATCAAAGTTCTTCAGGAGAAACCCAGATTCCAGGAGGTGTTCTCGTAGTTTAGAGAGTCTTGGAATGTTCCAGAGAGTTTGCTCCTGGAATTGGAACACTTCACCTGCCTCATGTATAGAGTGACTTCTGTTAGCGAATTTGATGAACTACGCTTTGTGATGCTACAGGAGAAGTGCAGTGATGGATTAGTGGACAGGATTAAACCAAAGAAAAACACTGACCTGTCAATCTTCCCACGCCCACAAAATTGCCCGTGTGAACACATAAGACGGATTAACTACCAGGCCCGTATCAGGAATCATGCATAAACTCAACGTCCCGGGATTCCATCTCCCACAGATGGCTATGGCTAGGTCTTCATGGATGGAGTATTGTAATCCAAATGGGGTGACGGGGAGATTATTCCGTCTCCTTTGGTGGATATCATTGAGAAAACACAGACACAGGAAGGAGAATCGAACGACGAATCGACAGAGGATGAAACATCTGATGACGACGATGATTGTTCAAGTGACGATCTTGTGAGCACTAGTGACAGTGACTGGATTGGGACTTGTTTATTGTCCAATCATACACGAGATCGGGCTATTTATTCCTGTTTAAGAAACTGTATTTCAAAGCTGACAACGATGAACATTTATCGATATTTGTAGACGCCCCATAATTTCGTATGATGAATAAATGTTTAATGTTTTGTGTCTTATCCTTTTCAAACTGTGTACGACGTACTGTATTGAGAGCTTTCAGGGTGTGTTAGTGCTTATTTGGAGGTTATGGATTATTTTGCTTTTATTTCGAGAAATTCGAAGGTGGCCCCTAATGACTTCATACACTGAAGGCATTCTTATTTCTTTTTCGTTGAAGTGACTGTCCAAAGCCTGACATCTCACTCGTGAAATGCCTTATATTAAGTTATGACGCATTTAGTTTGCCTTTACCCCTTTTCCGGATATAGTGAAAAGCGTGAAATTCGACTAAATTGGTATGTTTTCAGAACTCGCATGCATGTGTAGCTCTCCCGATTTTCGACCCAAAACTTATTTTTTCATATAGGTTGTCATCATTATGTCATATGAAAGCAGAACACTGTTTGTTAACCAAAATTTGTTCACTTTGTGGCTTAAAATGTGGCCTTACCTGTGTATTTCGAAACTTTCATGAGACATTTGGAAACGGTCCCCTAGTGACGTGAAATATCACCCGGTCGAAACATTATTTGTATGGTGCTTTACACTCATGAATGGCGACCGACATAAAACGAAAATTCTGAGAAAATCTGAATTAGAAAATCTGAATGATAGTTTACCCATACACCCTTCTTAAAAATTAAACTAACGACTTATAGGGGATAAATTTAAGCCCTCTGAGAACATTTTAAGTCCCAGTTTATTCACTGTTAACATTTTTTTCTCAATCTATATATGTTGGGGTGGGGTTGCCAGGTGGGTCACTTCAGCTCATGGAGTACAAGTCTGTGATGTCCGCCGCCATCCAAGCGCTTTATAGTTTCTCCACCATGTTAGCGGCAGCCACTGACTACAGTCATAAGCCGCGGGATGAAACTTCCAATAGTAGAATTCATCATATGCAGATAACAATTAAACGCAACATATACAGGTGGAAAAAGATGCCGGCGTACTGACACAGGCCCATATTCTTCCCCTGTGATGATTAGTATCTCGGCCACGCCTCCATTGCAGATGGTCATGTGAACATCTTGAAATATATGCCACCACAGTCCCTAGCACCGGCTAGAGCGGTATTAGACACAAATATCTGAGAGCAACTACGGTGCACTAACACAAATGCAGCGTGAAGCCACTCTGTGCATGGTTGAGGTGAAGTGGTTCTTTTCGTAATCCAAATTGAGTTGAAAATGGAGGATCTACAAAAATTCAGACAGCGGAATTAGTCCATTTGAAAGTCACAGAGACTACAAGGTACGTGTATTTTCTCTAATACCTGTGATCAGTCTCTTTTAGATGGATTGCTAGTTTTGGGTAAGTTTTAACTGTTCTGAAATTGTCAATATTGCATATGTTTATACAGATGTTAGACAATCAAAAAGTTCCATAATTTTATTGTGGTTGTTCAAGTGGACATATTGAATGTTATGACTCCGCGGCACTTAACACCGGCTTGAGTGGTATCAGGCAGAAATGTTTCAGAGCGATGGTGTGCTAGTCGTATTAAGTCGTCTGCTAGGAAATGATGAACTATGTGACCCAAACGAGGGAGTATGTATTGAATGCAAGTTTGTATTCATAAGAAATACCTGTGAGGCCCGACGCCGACCAAGCGCTCCATTCCCTGACTTTTTTAAAAGTCGCAAAACCAGACAATGTTTTGAAGATAAACTGTTGTTTATTCACTGGAGTCATTGATCGTGGTACGGAAGTTAATACACGAAGCAATTTCATAAGACTCTATAGACTGGATGAGTCTCTATTTCATGTGTACTATTTAATAATAATAAAATGATCTTTAATAAATATATACGTTTGATAAAGAAATAAATAAATAGAATGGAAAAAAATTAAAAAATTATTATGTTTCAATCATTTCTTAATAGGCAGAGTTACTTCCTCTTGTTTCCCGTTTAAAATACATTATGAAACAGGGGCTGGATCCAGTCTAAAGACTCTATTACAATGACCAATCTATGTTCAGGGGAGACAAATCCTGTAGTCTAAAGACAAGTACGTTTATTACGCTTATGTACTGTTAAACAAACAAGAAAATTGAATCAAACAATCACGGTTACGTGCCACTGCTAACATGTAGAGAGTTACCATCACTATCAGGCAACTACAAGAGCCCACGTGTTTTAGTGAATATTTAAGTAGTCTATATCTTGCTTAACTCAGCCTTTAATTAAAAGTTAGACAATGAATCATGTTTTAGGAAACAGAATGTATACCAACATGCATTGACAGGAAACCTAATCGTTCAATTCGGGAAACTGATTAAAGAGGTGTGGATTATTATCTTCAACCTGGTCTTAGGATATTGAGCAACACAATGTATATGTTGAATTATTATAAAAAAAATTAAAACTAAATTGCTCAAGCGACAAAGTCTTCCTCAACCGATTTAGACTGCTCGAAATTTTCTGTGTATGCCCGACAGATTCTGCATCTTCTGACTTGATTCTTTTTAATTCGCATTGGTTTATACCAGGTGATGAATCATTGATTCAAAACATATATTCATGGTTAGCGCCTTCATCACCCATGTATGAATTCACTTCATAGATAACGCCTTCGTCGCGTCTATGTGTATGTGTTCTATTTTTTGTGCTAATGCTGCTATGTGGAATAGGTATTTGGATTATGGACGCGGAATTTCTTTAATGGGAACGGCTGAATATTGAATGACAGACTAGACGCTTGTATTGTACTGTTCTCCTCAACATGACCAAACAGCAAATGTTTGCGATCTCGTAACCTCAATTAAAGCAGACTTTAGCATTATCCGATTCCGGTGTCTAGCTAGTAAAGTGCAAATAGGTTTCGGCGCAACGATATTCCTTCCGAAAATGCAAACGTGCGCCCAGGCCTTATCCTCCACTACGAGAAAAAAAAACTAATTTGATACTCCCCTTTCGCATTTCGTCAATCGGTTGGTGAAAATTTGTAACATGCAAGACAAGACTAAACAACTAGAATTTACAGGTTTGTATCTTGTTGAGGAGAATAAGACTGAGGCGCGATCAAAAACAAATTGTGGTGGACTATTATTCCTATTGGTCGAACCATCACTCTATGCCGTATAATCAAGTCTAGGGGAGACACTATCATTTCTTGAGTGAGTGAGTGAATAGAATTTAACGTCGATTTCAACAATATTTCAGCTATATCACGACGAACCAACTAAGCACCACCCAGCCCAGTTGTGTTCCTGCTACTTCAAAAAAGAAATCTTTGAAGCAGCATGGAACCGGACACCCTCCATCCACCCTATACAACACGGAGGACAGCGCACAAGACACAGACAGGACGCTTACATCATTTCTTGATAGCAAACCGTCGTTAATATATGCCTTATAATCATCCCTAGCTCTTTCTGGCGAGGACTTTTTGGGACCTCTCCTAGACTGGTGAGAGGCCCCTAAATATTTTTTCCTTACTCCTCGAGCATGGAGGCTGAAGCTTACCACACTTTACACGTGGATGAAGTTCGGCCAGAATAGATACAAAATCCAAGATTGCCGCTCTTATTATGTCACAGTAACGTTATCTTCAAGACAGGCATTATTGTTCGATTTTTCTGTCAGATTTTTTGAATTAAGAAATAAAGACCGAGGAAGAGGTTTCAAATTTCCCAGATAAACACCAGTTGGCACGAGTCCAGCAGCTTAGATCCGAGGCGCCAGCTGGTGTTTATCTCGGAAATTTGAAACCGATTTCCGAGGTCTTTATTTCGATTCAGACATGCACAAGTGAATATTTATTACGAAATTCTAATAAATTAGCTAAAGTATGTTGGTGTATGCCTTCCACATTGTCCAAAACCATTTTTGAATTGGGCGTCACATCCCAGCTGGTCAATGCAAACATTGTTGCAAACTGCGGGAAAGTATACATTTCGCGCGCGCTCACTATAGTTCTCCCCGCCAGCCGACGTCACAGCGCTGCAGGTGTTCGACGGTGTTTATCGGGAATTCAACACCATCGGTACACTGCTATAACATTGAGACGGACTGGAGGTATGGTCGAATTTTTATTTATGTGTTTTCTTTAATTTATCATCCAGTCAGAAACGAAATAAAAACGATCTTACCCAATTTTCCTCGAACAAATGCAGGATTTTTGAAGAAAACTGACCATAATGACGTTCAGGCCTGGTATGGTTCAAGAAGTGATTATCATTCCTGTTGATCGAAACATCATTGCCATATGCCAAACAATTATACCTGCAGGTGACTATCACTCATCGGGATCGGACCATTCTTCCCCTATGCTGAGGAATCATCTTGGTGGGGGACTATCAACCCTGGAGTCGGATTTTCATTCCTGTATGCCGGACAATCATGTCTGCCATGAGAAGACATCGTTCTTGGAGGCTGGCTATAATTCCTATATGTCAAAACAAATCATGTGTAGAGTGACACTATCACCCCTCGGGTGGAACCATCTTTCATATAAGATCATGTCTACGGAACGAGGGGACAATTATTCTGGTGGAGGACTACCATCCCCAGGCTCTGACTACTATTCCTTGGTGTCTGTACGGCATCGAATACTTTCTGGTTCCCCGATTAGGTTGTCCCCTTGTTGTGACATCACAGATTACCCCTATCTGTCCAGGCCTGGGGAGGAGACATTTTGCCCACTTCCCCCACCATATTATTTTTCTTACCCATTGAGTCAGGGGTTGAAACTTACCACACTATACCCTTGGGTAAAGCTCTACCAGAAATCGATTTGGTGACATCACAGTTACGTCATTTTAAAAAACGGCATTTTTGGATCGATTTTCCCAATTTTTGATTTATGCAATGCGCAAAAGACTGAGTGAGATATTAGTAAATATCGATGTGTTGTGAAATAAAATAGTTATTGCCAACTTTTCAGCGCTGGAAACAGAAATGTTGAAGAGAAATGACGAAAACATCATTCGCCGTGCCCACCACTATTGAGACAATTGTAACGATAAAGTTGGCGACCTGACAACTTTCATTGTCCTAATTGCCACAATTGTGCCAGTGGTAGTTGTGCAACGTAGGCCTCTCGATATCACCAGATCCCACTGATCTTTACCTGGCGCATGTGCTTAGCTTCATGCAGGATCTTATTTAAGATAAATTTATCCTATACCAGATAATAGCCGTTTTCAATATAGAACCAATTAGGGCCGTTGTGATGACTCACCTGGAACTGTGGAAAATGTAAAACTGCAAACCAAACCAGTCTGTGCGAGTTCCATGGATTTGCTGCTTTATTTTCCATAGAACAACGCGACATATACATGAGTTCGGCATTTGTATTCTCAATGAAATAAAGTAATGAAAAGCGGTGACTCATCCTAAACATTCACATCAGTTTTCTCCAATCGGCATGAGTTATCCCAGATATAGTTTGGTACATACTCATAATGTAGGTGTGTATGCACTGGATGTGCGAAATACAAACTGAACTGAGGATTTTGAATAACTCGGGTTATAAATCGATACATATATGCCTCATTCTGTAGGACGCTAGCTCATCGAAAGATAAACCAGACCAACAAACATTGCAATTCATAGAATCTCCGACCAGTAGTTCTTGAATTGTCGGATACGAACGACACTTTGCCAAGGTGTTGAGGACATATATACATGTATGAACAACTCTCCATATGACTACACAGGCAGATATCTCGATTGCCGTGTGCCAGAACCGCACGAACGGTCACCGATAATAGTTCTCAGAGGTTATATCTCGGCCAAACAATGCTCGGAATTGAAAACGAAAAGTTATGATATCGGATTTTTATTAATTGAATCATTAATTTGCATTTGAAAAACCCAGTGATGCAACCTTCTCATCGCTGTAGTGAATATATACAGATAAACGAAGTTATTGTACTTTTTGAGATTTAGTTCGTAGTGCTGCTTCACTTTAAAATTCAAATCGTCGGTTCGCAGTTCCAACGCATCGTCCAACTGAACCATCTGTCATGGATCCGTGCGAAAGATGGTTAGAGTAGCTCAGGCCCGATGAGCTCTCAGTGTTCCGTACATGCTCTGGGAGACCGCAAATGAAATATCCCAGGTTACCAGTATGCTGGTGGTCGTGAGATGTTGCTGCTAGCAGGGTTTGTCCTGAAACCAAACGACAAAAGCGAATTGAATCGTATATTCTAATAGATTATGTCAATACCTTCTTTAATATCTGTCAATAGCTACAACATAAGAGATCAAGGTTTTAAATTACCTTTTTTAAAGTAATTCGAAAGAGGTAAAGAAAGTAACTCTTCAAATTTTGCATTCATCATTTAATCTGCGATTGTGAACGATGACTCAAGAAAGACACTAAACGGATAATCACCAAAAGGTAAGGATATTGACGAAATTTATATTCCTCTGAGTAATCGTCATATGTGATCCAAAATCAAAACAGTCATTATCAAACTCACGCTGGATGTCATCTGTGGTTTTCACATTTTGTTCAAACATACCAGTTAGCAGAACCGGAAATCCAAGCTTCCTGTTCAGTAGGGTATGTTCATGCAACCTCAGTCATCGATAGGCGGCTGATCTTCTTGTCAAGAGACTTCATCGTACATAACCTATAAAACATAAGCAAATGCTGATGAACTGATGAATACTGATTGATTCCGCTGTCTTAAAGGTAGTTCTCTGTTATCCTGTTCACTTGTCATAAAGTGTGAAGTGTGAACTCGACCCGAGCGGACGTGTTTCTTAACCGCTCCTGGGCTTGGGCGTTAGCCTACAGGCCCACTCAACTGTGAAATTCGTTTTTGGATCATTAGACACTGGAATATGCTGTGATTCGGTGTGGGATTTACTGTGCTTTTCTGTTTGATCCATGCATTCGATTTAGTCACCACTGGAATATACTGTGATTCGCTGTGGGATTTACTGTGATTTTCTGTTTGATTTATGCATTCGATTTAGTCACCACTGGAATATGCTGTGATTCGGTGTGGGATTTACTGTGATTTTCTGTTTGATTTATGCATTCGATTTAGTCACCACTGGAATATACTGTGATTCGCTGTGGGATTTACTGTGATTTTCTGTTTGATTTATGCATTCGATTTAGTCACCACTGGAATATGCTGTGATTCGGTGTGGGATTTACTGTGCTTTTCTGTTTGATCCATGCATTCGATTTAGTCACCACTGGAATATACTGTGATTCGCTGTGGGATTTACTGTGATTTTCTGTTTGATTTATGCATTCGATTTAGTCACCACTGGAATATGCTGTGATTCGGTGTGGGATTCACTGTGATTTTCTGTTTGATCCATGCATTCGATTTAGTCACCACTGGAATATACTGTGATTCGCTGTGGGATTTACTGTGATTTTCTGTTTGATTTATGCATTCGATTTAGTCACCACTGGAATATGCTGTGATTCGGTGTGGGATTCACTGTGATTTTCTGTTTGATTTATGCATTCGATTTAGTCACCACTGGAATATGCTGTGATTCGGTGTGGGATTTACTGTGATTTTCTGTTTGATTTATGCATTCGATTTAGTCACCACTGGAATATGCTGTGATTCGGTGTGGGATTTACTGTGATTTTCTGTTTGATTTATGCATTCGATTTAGTCACCACTGGAATATACTGTGATTCGCTGTGGGATTTACTGTGATTTTCTGTTTGATTTATGCATTCGATTTAGTCACCACTGGAATATGCTGTGATTCGGTGTGGGATTTACTGTGCTTTTCTGTTTGATCCATGCATTCGATTTAGTCACCACTGGAATATACTGTGATTCGCTGTGGGATTTACTGTGATTTTCTGTTTGATTTATGCATTCGATTTAGTCACCACTGGAATATGCTGTGATTCGGTGTGGGATTTACTGTGATTTTCTGTTTGATTTATGCATTCGATTTAGTCACCACTGGAATATGCTGTGATTCGGTGTGGGATTTACTGTGATTTTCTGTTTGATTTATGCATTCGATTTAGTCACCACTGGAATATGCTGTGATTCGGTGTGGGATTTACTGTGATTTTCTGTTTGATTTATGCATTCGATTTAGTCACCACTGGAATATGCTGTGATTCGGTGTGGGATTTACTGTGATTTTCTGTTTGATTTATGCATTCGATTTAGTCACCACTGGAATATGCTGTGATTCGGTGTGGGATTTACTGTGATTTTCTGTTTGATTTATGCATTCGATTTGATACGCCACTGGAATATCGCAGCGATTCGGTGTGAAGTTTACTGTGTTTTTGTTTGATTTGTAAATTCGATTTAGTCACCACTGGAATATGCTGTGATTCGGTGTGGGATTTACTGTGATTTTCTGTTTGATTTATGCATTCGATTTAGTCACCACTGGAATATGCTGTGATTCGGTGTGGGATTTACTGTGATTCACTACGTGTATACGCATTCAAATTATTCATCGTTGGGATATTCTGCGATTCGCTGTGATCTACTGTCTAACTTAGGCATTGGAATAATTCTTCACTGGAATGTACAGTTCACATATGAATGTACTGCAAAAGCTGCTAAGCTATTCACTGTGATATACTCTGCCACTTAATATCAGTGTAGACATCTTGCAGATCAGGAAAAACAAATTGTTTTATTCAGTATCTGTGAATTGGATCTTGGGATTTGGGTGTCGATAATCTATAAACTGTGGACCAAAACGACTATATGGATTCGATATGGCTCTATCTGAGCTGAGGAACTGGAAATTCATACAAGTCAATGAACTTTCTCTTTAATCGAAAAAAAACGAACCGAAAACAAAATGACAGAAATCGAACAATACGAAGGGCGATCATATATCGATCTCACACCTGTAGACGTGAGTACTTTGAATCGCTCAGATAATGGCCAGGTCGACACCATTGTTCTCACAAGCCAACACACAATGGTCACTCAACCCGAACAGGAGGGCTGCTCTCCACAGGAAAAGTGTTCAGAGAACAATTGCAGCCAACTGCTAGCTGGAGAAAGCTATTATATACGGACGACAGTGAACGAACTTCTCCAAATAAAAGATCAACCAAAATCCACATTTATTGACACTTTACTTGAAAAGACTAAAAACAATACAGAAGAGCTGGAAATGATTAAACTCGAACTTTTCCGTCAAGCAAAACTAAAGGACAACTTTCCATGCAAAGAAGGTTATTTGAAAAAGCGACTTGAACCAAGGTCGAAAACAGGACTAACACTGAATAAAAAGCTTGGAAAAGACTGTTATGTTCTGCTCAGAGCAATGGACGGACAATTCTCTGAGGATCTTCACGAAGTAATTGGCATGCCAAAAGGTAAAAAGAACCACACAGAAAGTTTATCGCAAGAGGAAGGAGAAAATACCCCTATGTCGAATTTTGTCAGTGAAACATTGGCAAAACTTTCGAGAGACATTCATAGTCTCAAAGAAGAAAAAGACAGTGAAATCACACAGAAGTTAGAACACTCGGTGCTTCTAGTATCGAAACTGGGAAATCCTTAGAGACGGTCTCACAATGTGTGGAATGTCTAAAGCAAGGTCTGGCCGAGTTAATCAAGAACTGTGCAACAATATCCCGTGAATCAGAAGAGGAATCCCAGCTTGAAGTGAAGAAAATCGAAGAAAATAAAAGAGAAAATGACCGATTGATAGATGAATTATCATGCTCAGCGACAAAGGTCAAATCGCAGAACAGCAATCTTCGGAAAGCACTAGAAAATGTGAAAAAGGAGTTAACAGAAACGTCTCAGAAAACTAATGACGCCTTCAACATAGCGAACAAAATAAACACCGGACGCTGTGATGAAAACTCATCTCTGAAAAACTCTATAAAATGTGTGAATGACAGATTGAAGTGTCTGGAAGATGAAACCAGCACAACTTCAATGAATGTTAAAGGATGCACGAGCTCTGTCACGTATCTGAGACAACACCTGTCTAAGGTAGAAAAGGAAGTGAAAACGAAATTCAAAGAGACAAATGGAAAAACATTCGCAGAAATGATTCAATCCAAGACCACCACAAACAAACAGTCATGTGCAACAAACGCCACATCTACGAACAGTGTGCATAACAACACAGAGGTCATGAGTGTGATAGCAGAAGTGCGTGGACAAACCGCTCCTGCACCATCTACAGAGGTACCATCGGTACCCCAGATGGTACCTCAACGTCAATCCACAATAAGGGAGAACTGTCATACCACGCCCAACGATCGCCTTCAAACGAACGACAGAGCTCAAACAAACTCAAGGCTTGTGTCACATGCGGTGTACATTTGTGTCCAGGGTTTGGACTTATTTGCAGACTGGGTACATGTCATATTCGTGTAGCGTTAAATGTCCATTAGTTAAGCGGACAGCATAGTGTGGCTTTGTGTAAGACGCGTGAATGAAGCACGGCCATAAGGCTTAGAGCCGATAAATATTGGCGTCGTGTTATATGATGTTCATTCGTTAGGAATTCAATGACTGATTGGAAATGGACAGGGCTTGAGGCAAGAAATATGCGCCTTGGTTCTGTGATGTAGTCATGCTAATTTTGTCTGTGTACAGACGGTATATCAGAATTGTGCAGCTAGTTTTACGAGCAGTATTGATTTGAAGATTGTCAGTGCTGGACGTGCAGCGTGCGGGCCGATATGGTACAGAAGGTGCCGGCCGTAATTTCGTTTGGAAAAACGCACGACTGCGGAATTATGTTGAGCTTCACGGTAAATGTGGCATAGCGCAGGTATGTACATGTATTGTATATGTGCAGGGTTTAATAGTTCAAATACAGACAGTAGTGAGTTGTAGAATTGATTTGAGTGCGAAATTATTGTTATTGGATTTGAGTGCGGAATTTGGATGAAAATTATAATGATATTGATATGTGATATGATAAATGATAATTTCATTGACCACTAAAATTGTCTACCACGGAATATTGAACCGATAATGGAAGATGTACAATTGAACGTGCATGTTAAAAGTATTAGACTGTGGGACCTATTTTATATGTGCACGAAGTAATGATATTTTGGATTAGATGAGCTGTTCTTTTTCGCAGTTCTCCCGTCAAATATAAATGGACCAGTCATTCAAGTGGACAGTGTCTAGGGAGTAACGAGATAACTGAACGCAGTTCTTATATGGAAGCCGGTACAACGCCAAATACTGGGATAGCCTTTCCCACGTAAAAGATAAATTTTTCGATTTTAAAAAATCTTTTCAGCTCACCTGACAAATAAGTCCAACACGAATCATGTGCTCAGGTAGATTGGCTGTATCTTGATTCAAATCAGAGTAAAACAATTTGAAAATTTTGAATCTTTGTCTTTGTAACTGCCTAAAACAACACACATCAACATGCCGGAAAGATTGAAATGCCAGCTCAACTTCGTGCAGATTCTGCTCTCGTTGTACTCTCGTTGCATTGACACCTACAGGGATGAAGAAAGAGGGGAGATAATTTTGTTGAGGGACCATCTCCATTTTACACGAACAATGAAATTCCCATCATCAATTCATTGCCAGTTTCTGACATTTCTACACTTTATCTTCAGTTATTTATCACAAGTCGTTAATTGGACTGTGAATAAATGAATTAAATGAGTCATTTTCGAACTGTTACGCTAATCTACTCTGATATATTATCAATTCCGGATTTCCATTTTTATTCTGTAATGACTCAAATAACCATAGCATAGCCAAAGTATTAAACCAGAGATATGAAAACGGTGCAGTCCCGGAGATTCGTTATTGCCATTGAGATTGTAACCCGGGATTAATACCGTCCACAGACCACACTTCTTTTTCACTCTCTATCTTTTTCACACATTTCATTGTTATGTGCTAAGCTGGAATTACTACCATAAAATCTGTGGTATTCCATTCAGTCCTCATGCATTATTCTTACAATTCACACATTTACATTGTATTATTCACTTGACACTACTCGCAGAGTTTCCTTTGTTTCTACATATATATTCCATGTATTGAAACCTTATTTTTGAAGGGCCCTCAAAGTACAAAACAAATCCACTTTAGGTTGCTGAGCAAGTGGGTTAGATATATATATTGAGAAAGCAATTTTATACTGAGATTCCCAGCGCACATCTTTAAGTTACGTACATTGAAAGCCAACAGTGACTGACAGATCGGAGACAAACCAGGAGCTGATAGATCGGAGACCAGACCTCGGAGACAAACCAGGAGCTGACAGATCGGAGACAAGACCTCGGAGACAAACCAGGAGCTGCGTATACATAGGACTCACAAATTATCCTACAATGATCAATATAGTAGAACGTTAAAGTTTTTCAAACGAAAAACTCAATGAAAAGGTTTGTTTCCAATCGCCTGTCGTCAATTTGCATGTCGGTATACGATGAAGATGAGTCTGAAAACGTTATAGTTACAGGGAGTATAGGATACCGGTAAGTGGAGAGTGTTTTATGGAAATAAGTAGCAGGTTACGTCTATACAGTGGAAAGGAATCCTCGTGCATTTTGCGAAAGGAAATACTCACGGAAAAATTAAAGTAATGTTGTAATGTCAATGACGAATTATTCCACGTAGAGCCTCACACATCCTGTACACAACAAATCAAAGTAGACCTCACGGATGTGCTGCCTAAAGGGCGAATCTGAAATGAAATGAAAACGAAATTGATAAATCCATCTTGCTCACATAATATTGGCAAATGTCACATTAAAACCAGATTTATAAAGCACCACAACGACAAAGACGTTGTAATCTCAATAGTCTACCTTTTTTTTTGAAGGACCCTTAAAATACAAAACAAATCCACTTTCAAGTGGGTTCGATATATACTAAGAAAGCTGAAACAAAATATAAGTGCTGCCTTTTCTAGTGTTTCTTCCTTCTGTAACAGGCTATCCCAATTTTATACTGAGATTCCCAGTGTACATCTTTAACTTACATTGAAAGCCAACAGTGACTGACAGATCGGAGGCAAGACGTCGGATACAAACCAGGAGCTGACAAATCGGAGACCAGACCTCGGAGATAAACCAGGAGCTGACAGATCGGGAGTCCAGATCTCGGAGACAAACCAGGAGCTGACAGATCGGAGACACGACCTCAGAGACAAACCAGGAGCTGTGTATACATATGATCTACAAATTACCCTACAATGATCAATATAGTAGAACGCTAAACTTTTTCAAACGAAAAACTTAACGAAAAGGTTTGTTTTCAATCGACTCTCGTCAATTTGCATGTCGGTATACCATGAAAATGAGTTGAAAAACGTTATAGTTAGAAGGAGTATAGGATACCGTTTTATGGAAATAAATAGCAGGTTACTTCTATATAGTGCAAAGGAATCCCCGTGCATTTTGCGAAAGATAATACTTACGGACAAATTAAAGTAATGTTGTGATGTCAATGACCAATCATTCCACATAGAGACTCAACCATTCTGTACACAACAAATCAAAATAGACCCCACGAATGTGCTGCCTAGGCGAATCTGAAATGAAATGAAAGGAAATTGATAAATCCATCTTGTTCACAGAATATTGGCAAATGTCACATTAAGGCCTTTGCGATGGCATCCATATTTAGCAGTGGCCAAAATGTGGTAAATGTGAACTGAGTGAGAACTGCCAGTTATTTCATGTAATATGGAAAAGGGCAATCTCACTGGTCAATTGTACAATCAGAATGGTCGTAGTTGCAATTACTAATACTGGTAAATGACCAAAATTACTGCAAATGCCTATGTCGCAGTGTTGAAGCGGCAACAACAGCAATGTATCAATGTAATTTATAACAATATAATAGTTCAACATTGAATGAACAGTTAAATTAAAGTAATACATTTAATAAATTGTGAGGATTGCTGGCAAATATTTACCCATTGGTCAAACTGTTATCGCATTACTTTACACATTCAACATGACCAAAATGTTCAAGACATGTACTTACACACATCCAATCTTCAGTGACGGCGGAGGATACATGTATACAGGGTACCAGTTCTTTTCAGAGGTCTTTCAGCTGGAGAATCTTAAACACTCATTTAGAGAAATGTTTCTTGTATAAAGGCACAGATACACCACACCAATCCCATACAGTCAGGTGTTGCACAAATATGTCACTGTGCCAAGGAGAAATTCAGGATGAGGAAGGTCTTGTCATATGACCGATGTCTTTGATATCACATGCATTTCATACCACATTATCACACTTGACAGTATTTCAGGAGAAGGGTTTTATCCACCAATAATATACCCCATACTCCATATGACAATGAGGTTCCAGAGCATCTCAAATGGAGGCCGCTATCCATCAATCACAGATTATACCACAGTTTATATCACATTTGATGTTGAGGCTGCCATCCACCAGAGATCCAAGCATTTCAGGCTGCTGTACACCACAGAGAACGAAGCATTATTACAGGCTGCTGTACACCACGGAGAACCAAGCATTTCAGGCTGCTGTACACCACGGAGAACCAAGCATTACAGGCTGCTGTACACGACGGAGAACCAAGCCTTACAGGCTGCTGTACACCAGAGATCCAAGCATTTCAGGCTGCTGTACACCACGGAGATCCAAGCATTTCAGGCTGCTGTACACCACGGAGATCCAAGCATTTCAGGCTGCTGTACACCACGGAGAACCAAGCATTTCAGGCTGCTGTCCACCACAGAGATCCAAGCATTTCAGGCTGCTGTACACCACGGAGATCCAAGCATTTCAGGCTGCTGTACACCACGGAGAACCAAGCATTTCAGGCTGCTGTCCACCACGGAGAACCAAGCATTTCAGGCTGCTGTCCACCACAGAGATCCAAGCATTTCAGGCTGCTGTACACCACGGAGATCCAAGCATTTCAGGCTGCTGTACACCACGGAGATCCAAGCATTTCAGGCTGCTGTACACCACGGAGAACCAAGCATTTCAGGCTGCTGTCCACCACGGAGATCCAAGCATTTCAGGCTGCTGTCCACCACGGAGATCCAAGCATTTCAGGCTGCTGTACACCGCGGAGAACCAAGCATTTCAGGCTGCTGTCCACCACAGAGATCCAAGCATTTCAGGCTGCTGTACACCACGGAGATCCAAGCATTTCAGGCTGCTGTACACCACGGAGAACCAAGCATTTCAGGCTGCTGTACACCACAGAGATCCAAGCATTTCAGGCTGCTATCCACCACCGAGATCCAGATCTATAAAGCACCACAACGACAAAGCACATGGTTTAAATCTGACTGGGCTTTCTCCGTATTATATGTGCATTAAAGATTGACATAAGACGGTATGAAACTATTCGACCAACAAACATTGTGAATGAGAGTACCGTGAGGCGTGCCAGACATCCCATAGAAGGGCCATTTCTGATTTTTCCCTCCGGAAATGATGGGGGGGGGGGCATTGGGCTGAATGTCACACTCAAGTTTCTTTCACTCATATGGTGAGAGTTAAACAATTTCAGTATTTTAAATAAGCAGTGAAGTATAACAGAATCAATTTACATCAGAATTTTCGGAAGAAGAAGAATTGTATACCATATATACAAATAAAAATAAACTTAGGATTTGTTTTTCTCACAAGTCCGAAATCATTGGCGCCCGCGCCCGAAGTCATTGCCGCTTACGTCGATACTTGTAACGGCACTTTGTGCAAATACTTACCCACAGTTTAGGCTTAAAACATGAGAGCGAGGTGATAAGTTAAACGTCGTGTACCATATGCTGAATACGTTACGAATCGGAAAAAAAATTTCGGTGAAATTTCATTCAGACCCATTTTTTCCTTTCTCTTTTATCCTTTCACTCCAATACTTTTAACACTGTGCAGCTGATGACGATAGAGGCAGGTAGACGGTATTAAAAGCGTCACTTAACAGAAAGACATGTGTATCTCAGTTTGGGAATGCAATGTTAATTATATACACTGGAGTTTCGTACTTACTCAATTATATACAGGAGGGCACTAAAACGATGAGGATGACTTTATTTACAACAACTTTTCGACAGCAACAGACAGGCATGTGTTTTAGGGTGAGGTAATTTGTGAATCAGAGAAAAAACAAAGCTTTATTAGACATGACAACGTTCTTAGCTTTCTTTCGGTCATATGCATAACCACGAAGGGAAACTGAAAGGTCACACCTGACATTAGTAGTAGAAAAAGATGAATCTCCCGAGTATTGACCCGCGCAATTTTCCATATTATTACTTTGGTTCCAGGTGGGAAAGAGTCACCCATCACCCATGTTCATGACTGACGTTATTTGGTATTGTGCGCATGCATGCATCCTGGCACATGACCTAAAATTAATGATATATAACAGGATAGGTCAAACTGGGGTCAATACGCGGGAAGGTAATCTTTCTCCATTACTGACGTTCACTAGGGAGCCACGATTCTCATAAATTACACTTACCTGTATTAACTTCAAGATGAATATGCGCCTTCAGAATCAGTCTGTGGCAGTGGACCCAGCGTCATCTGATCTGGAAGACAACAGATGAAAACACATTTCATTTGATTTTCAATATCAACATGCATCATGTTCTTTTCATGTTAAGTATATTAAACTGAAATGTGAGAAGATTTAACTTGCTGTCATTTCAATTTCTTTGCATCAGCTCTTGGGGTAGTACATTACTTTAGAGGTAAGTATACAGTTCAGAAGATAAAAATGAAATGTGTATTCTATG
>JAVTVY010023604.1:0-99375 GCA_036873755.1 Hanleya hanleyi
TATTGATCACCCGATACATCCACTAGAGAAAATCCACATTCGTTTAATACCTCACACCAGAAAGTATCACTGGGGAAGCGTCTTCTCCAAATTACCTAATGGATCTGTTTTCCAAATGGCCTCTCCTGCTCGCACCATTTTACATTGATAAATAACTCAGGATCTCCGCCGCCATTCGCAGCACGGCAACGTTCTTCCATTAACACGTCAATCGCTGTCTGGGATGTACTTCAGTGGTAAATTAGCCAAATATATCGACCTAGTGTTGATTCGAAAACTGTGAAAGGTGTTTTAGTGCGAAAAAATAACGATTCAGTCGCCCTAAATTGTTTTGAGACTTAGTGAACCTTTAATTGCCTAGGATCACTCAAGTTACTGTTGATAATGGTGCGCGGTTCAGATACACACCGACGACTATCAGCTATATGTTGCAATGAGCTAAACTTTCCACATGTCCATCCAAATTGCCCGTTTCCAGCAGCCCAATCCACCAAGAGTAATTCGCAATGATTTTACTGACATTTATTTCCATCACAAGATTATTACTCACCAAATGCAATTGGCAATGTACCAAGAAAAAATCCGCGTATACGATTGCCAGAAATGCACAAAATCCCGATTACTTGACATGGAACTAAATTTTTCATGCTGGCATTATAATCCTAAAATATTCAGACATTATAGATCGATCATTCATATAGATATCAGAGTTGAAGGCAGAACAATCTCTCCCAAATATTGCTTCTTTTGCCAATATGTATGTATATTGAAGTAAAATAATACAGAGAAAACTTTTTTATTTATGTGGTTAAATTTATCAACAACAAAAAAACCTATCTGATTATAAGATGAAGAGTGTTTACCAATATTTTGTTTTCTTCAAAGTGCTTTTTTGTCTCCTGATATTCTTATGAATGGGGTAATTGAGTTGCAACAAAAGAAAATATACCATCTACAGCACCTACGACATGCTAGAAATTACCACCTACTCGTACAACCTTGGAAATTTGCGATGATTTCAGGATGATTTGGGTAAGTCAAATCTCTGTAAAAATGACAGACACACAAGGAAAACTTGCCCCGGGCCGGTGAGTGCACTATGCCACATAGCATTTCAGTTGACTAAAATGGTATTTAATGCACTAAAGCTATCAGCAGTCCTAGGGCTGAACTTCATGAGTTCAGAAAAACTATAGGCTACACTCATCTGAACAGCCAGAAACGTTTCGATCAAGCCATGATCAGGCGATGTAGAATTGGCCATACACGCTTATGTCACATTTACTAAAAGAAAAAAACAAGAGCCAGTCCCGATGAGTGAAACATATTCTTATCGACTGTATAGATTTTAAGATTGTAGGGGATTCTTTTTATCGAGCAACTGCTTTAGAAGATCTTTTTGGTCGGATGAGGGAGGACTGTGTCTAAGGTTATTTGAGAGAAATCGGTTTGTTGCATCAGTTTCAATGTGTGTATGTTTTCACGCTACCTGGCCTGGGGTGTGGGGGGCAAAATGGCCACCTATCAAACTTTCTGTGCTATCTCCGGCCGGGAACGACAGAAAATAGAGAGCTGAAACTCCGAGACTTCATAGTTTATCATATTGGAGTCATTTTGAGCATATCTACATAACTACACGAGCAGAGGATCATGGGTAAATTCAAGATGACGGCCACGCGGGGTACCAAAAAGTGATGTTTTTGTCATATTTCTTCAAAATGTCTGCTTTTCCGCGATGAAAAGTGGGCAAAAACTATTTTATTTCACATCACATTAATATTTACTAAATTTATCCTGCAGATTTTGCGGAGAAATTGCATAAACAAAAAATTTGGAAAATCTGACCGAAAAATTGACCAAAAATGCCGTTTTTGAAAATGACGTCACTGTGACATCTTGGAATTTTTTACATTTTCTGGTAGAGCTTGACCCTAGTGTTGTAAGTTTCAGCCCCCTAGCTCAAGAGGTAAGAAAAATAATTAACAGGGTCATTTCCTCCCCCTCCCCCCCCCAGGCCACAACGGGGTTAATGTGTTGGACTACTAAGTTATTAACTTGAATACTTAAAATTTTGTTTGATCGTCGCTATATAGCTGAAATATTGCTGAACGCGATGTTAAACCTTAATTCGCGCTCTCTCTCGCTCTTCTTAAAAGTCATTAATATAGCTTTCGCTGCTCCCCCATTTAAACATAATTTCCCAACCAATCTACCTGTCTAGTGGTGTATGATAAGACGGTGAACAATACGACTGAAAACAACATATTAACTAAATTCAAATTTGATGATTACCACATTTTCTTGAAAATTATGTGTTTTGCGTTGTTTTGGATTTGATAACGATCTGTACAGCTGACAAAAAATATCTGCATTTCTGTGACCAAAAGTATGTGTGGATTCGGCATCCTCTTGAAGGAATAATAATAAAAGGATATTTAAATCTTCTAAACAGTCGTTAGTAATCCATAAACACACAAATCATCGCAGAACTGTCCTACTTAATTGCATCTCGCGCTAATATATCACAATTTATAGGAAGTCACAAAATTAACTGCGGGTAACTTGTAGTCCAATGATTTGGAAATTCCAGTTGAATCCCAGAGGACCTATTATCCTTGTCTCTCGGAGAAGTGAGATCCCAGGATTCAGAATCACATGTCTATATATACCGTATGTGCCGTATGTGACGATGAACAAAAAACAGGCTGTATCATCATTGTTGCATGTACATTTATTAATAAAAAGACCTATACTCTCGGAAGAATACCACTGACTTAGTTCTTTTCAACAACAAAGTTGTAATTTTTGTTACGATAGACAAATATGGAGCGATGTATATCTCTCAGAAAGACTCCAGTTGTAGTTGCCATTGTATTTGTGGGTTTAAAATGCCTTCAATTATATAAAACTATACACAATTGTACGAAAAATGGTTTCAAGTGACCTCATCTGGTCGCCGTTTGGATTTAGCCATCATGCTTTGCGCTAAACATTATTCAAATAAAGTGAGTCTTAAATTATAAGCAATGATGCGAATCAGTGAAGTTTAGACAAGTGTGCACTTTAACCGTCTTTAGACTTCCAAAATGCTTCGAATTAAAGAAAAAATGATAGCGGCAAGTTTCAAACGATCCCTTACGTTCACCATTTTGTTTTTAATTTGTATCCTTTGCGCTAAAAAATATATCAATAGTCTCAAAGTTAGTCTAGAATAATTAACTATGATGTGAATTGCTGCATTGGATGAGAGAAAAGATATGAAGATCGCAAGCTTCTGATGACCTTATGTTCCACCATTTTGAATTGAATTTTAATGCTTTGCGATAAATTTAAAGGTTGTGCGTGAATCAAAGTTATGACGTGAATTTGCCCAACTTCAAAAAAGAAAGTGCGTTGAACTTCTGCACGACTTGGATTATTGAAAAGACAAAAAAGCACGTCTTGATCACTTTGAATTGTAATATTACCCCTTGTAAGATTATGCGAATAGTCTCAACGTGGAAATGTGGTATTAAGCTATGGCGGAATTTGATCTATGTTGACAAATATGTACGTTGGCCTTCTGAGAACCCCTTGAACCAGGGAAAATATTTGAGAACCTAAAGGGCAGATGAAGCCATAGTTCTTCATTACGAATTTAACCAAAAATCTGAAAAACGCATGATTCAGAGGCCCCATATTGCTGCCATTTTGACTTCAAGCATTATGCTTTGCTAAGATTATGTTAATATATCTCGAATATGCCAGGACATATAAGCCATGGGGTGAGTTCTTAAGTTCTTTTTAACCTTGACAAAGATCTATTTTGGGGTCCCAAAAGGTCTTGAATCAGACACGAGATGTGATAAAGCGCTTCAGATAGATATTGTGCTTCAAGTGGTCCCACGTGGTCGCGATTCTAATGTAACCACGATGCTCTGAACTCTGGACAGCGCTGATCACCTCAAATGTGCTTCCAAATATGTCGATGTATAACATGAAAGAGCTGGATTTAATCAAATGCCTACACAAGCAATACATACTTCCAATATGGATGAAAGCGCAAACTTTGCATGGCTAGCCAAGTTTACATGGGTTCGTTCGTTCCTACTCAGCCATGCTTCCTCATGTTGCATTTACATGTACAGTCCGGAACCACGAGGCTCCACGGGACGTACGGTTCTATCCGGCAATAAAACAACCCCTCCGCACTTTCTGTCTATTATGTTTAAAGAGTTTGGCAAACAGTTCGATAGTCATGATGAGCTGACGTTTCCGCAATCAATCTTCAAACATCAACGGCCAGTATCGCTATCTTCTTCGTACAGGTCACGCGATCGGTACGCTGCGATACATGCCGATCACGTCACCCGTACGAATACTAATGAGAAATTCAATCGGCGGTTGAGGTTTGAAGGCTGATTACAAACACATCAGCTCCTCATGGCGATCAAATTGTTTGCCTAGCTAGGTAAACGTAGTGACCAGAGAGTGGGGAGGGGTTGTTTTCTTGCCGGCTGATGCAGCCTAGTGGTCGCGGATTGTACATGTAAATTCAATAAGAAGAAGTTAACTTAACTCGTAAGCTTGAGAAATTTACTTCCTACTCACTCCTTGGTAGTTTTTGATTGTTTTATCCATCAAACAATCTATTCATATCAGCTGTCCAATAAATTCCGTGGAATTCAGCATAACGTGATGAAATTAGCATTTGTAGAGTTAAATAAACATGTCTCGTTTTTGTTTTTTTGGCCACTCTTTTAAATTATCAAAACGTATAATTGAAGGAGGTCCGTTCGGATTTCGTCGAATTCTTGGACTTTGAACCATCGAAAATCATTTCCAGGACGAAATTCAAGCAATAGAATACACTTGAAATGGGGAAACGTTATAGTCCATGAGATGGGGTGGTAAAATTTAGTTTATTTTGCACCCCCCATGGGGAGTCCATTTTATATCATTTTGAAGGTTGGAATGTGCTGAACAGAGTTCGGCATGTTACCACTCTGGCAAATCAAGCTGTTTCTTAACTTTTGAAGGTCAAAGGCCATTGAAGAGGTCAAAAGTTCAGATATAATAATCAATATCGTTAACTCCTATTCATTTCCTTGAAAATTGCATAACTGAAGCCAAATAAAACAAATCCTTACACTTTGGGCCTAGGTGAGAGAGGTGAGCGACTTGCCGCAACATATATTGAGGGCAAGTTCCACTAGGAAAGGTATAAAGCTAAGATAACCGCAGTTATACCGTCAGTAGTATAGAAAGGCGAAATCTCTTGGGATGGTTGAGGAGTGGGATGATGTCATTTCTGGTGATGTCCAGTTCGTTGATCACGTCACCTCCGGTCGAGGTAACGTCTGGGTCAAAGGTCACATCGGGGGCGAGGTAACTTCCGGTTACGCAACATGCCTGATGGGTGGAAAACTAGGATTTCTCAATATTGAAGCAAATATGACGGAAAAGCATCATTTCGGCATGTCCACAATCTGTTGTATGAATAAGAACGACATTTTTCCTGGAGAACGGAAAGGAGAAATTAAAATCTGGAATAGTATTATATTCCCAGTAGGCGATTAAAATAATGATTACGGCAGGATAGTTAATGATTTTGTGATTCAAAACTGGTAATCGAAAACCATACGCATATTTTTGTCAAGGAATTCTACCCGAATGAAGATATTCAATTGACTAAACCGACTCAGCAATATAATGAAATGTTTTAACTAAAACCGGCTTCATGTATCTGTTGATGACCAACTATCGTAAAAAAAGACTGCGGGAAAGCCATTCCAATTGTTAGTGGGTAGCTGAAAGGTCAAAGCAAAAACTAAAATAAACTGTTTGGAATTAACGAAATCTCACAGCAAACATCTCTATTAAATCCTGTATCACGATATACCGAAACAGCTCACACATTGCTAACAAATGAAAAATCTGTGTGTAACTACGATGTCAGCAGTTGATCCTCGAGTTCAGATTTTTGTCCTTTTTGTTTCACCGAAAATGCGAGCCACAACATAGGTTCTCACATCGTTTAACCTCTGGTAAACCAAAAAATCATTTCTAGTGTTTGTGTATGAATTTGTTGTTTTAGACTTCACCTACCAAATATTGATTACAGGACGACAAAAAAAACACCAAACAACCCCCCCCCCCAAAAAAACCGCTTAGATGTTTACAGAATTTTGGTATAGATGTTTCACAAAGTCTGTAGACTTCATTTTCAATCTGAGAGTCATGCCTTTGTGATCAATAGTGAGATAGTGTAGCACATTACTTCGTTGCTGATCCATAAAGCGACGCCCCATCACGGCTACTAAATGTATGTGGGGAGATGACTGCCTTGCATTACCAGTAAATATTAGTATATTATTTGTCTAACAAATTTAAAAGCTATTTTAATCGCACAAAATATTTGTTTCATCGAGAAAAAATTTGAACCGATGATCATTCTCGGTTAAGGGCATTTTTTGTCAGATTTCTTCCAGCAATGCGAAGAAACAAACTATTATATTCAGGAGTTTTTGTTCACAGTTTCCAACTGGAACCAGTCATAGTTATTGGTGCCTGGCGTTTAAGATGACGAATATGCTCTAAATCACCAAGCTGGTCTCTTGAGTGTTTATCCACAGCTGTTTTCAGAAGGTAGCAAAGCCTCATTCTGTGCTGTACGATGTAGACAATTCGATCCGAATTTCGATTCTGTATGAAATCCAAAATCTGCAATAACACTGTTCCTCCTTCTCAATTTTCGAAATAACACTACCGTACTTTCCTTATTTACGAGGTGTCGAGATATTCATGGACCCACGACTAAATACTATGACCTCCACTGCCCTTTCCTGCCCCGCACCCAATCTTCCCAAACGCCACTCGATATAACACCACCCCCCCCCCACCCACCCCATCCCACTAAATTTTGTATCGTAGACTATACATTCTCCTTTGACAATATATCCAGTAAGTATCTGACTGACTCATTTATTTATCGAGCATATTATATCTATGATATGTGTCAACACCTTGTGTAGGCCTACTAGTTTATGAGCTCGCACAAGTAATTTGTAATTGCTCGTATAATATAAAATTTGATATCGTCGGAAATCAAACCGTTGCCATTCATGATCAGTTTGGATTACTTATTCTGTCGCTCGATCCCTGCCACTTCTTTGTTTGCTGATGATGTGACTGCTGATAACTTACTACAAATATCAGTTAAACTTTACACTTACCATTCAACATCATGTCATATCGGAAATCAAGGAAACTGTATCAGTCATGTATAGTGAGGTTTTACCTACAGGTTTTATCTCCATCTCGCCGCAACAAACTCAGATCCGCGCGATTCCGCGGACAAATGAAATCTCGGATCTAATGCCGAAAGACAGATAATAACTGGTATATTTACTCGAAGTAATACACAACTTGACCTGATGTCTCGTCGTTAACCTTTTTCGATTTGCACTGGGCTTGGGATGATAATTATGACAAATAGTTCATATATTCATTGCCCTTCATTATGGACAGTCTCAGATGCATGTAACGTGTGTGTTCAACAATATGCACATGTCGCAATTAGGGGTACCTCATTCGGTGGGCTTTAGACCATGACAAAACACTTTTCCAGGGTGGCAACACACCTCGTGGTATTCTACAGACCTTTCTCTTTAAAATGACATATAGGAAATGTACTCTTTTGGGGACTATCTCATGGACTATTTGTAGGTTCCAACTCAAGTTATTTGAAAGATATTAGTATTAACGAATTGAAGACATCAGTACCGGTATTAATAAATAATGATATTTAGATTCACCTCAGAATGTATATAATTTGTATACTGTTGCACGTGAGGAACATCGCGCAATTTTCTAAAGTAACTAATTCTGAAAGCATGTACTACAGTAACTCAAGAGAACCACATACATTCCTTCGGGCTTAACACTGAATGACGATAAACCACCGCTGCATGATCAGCAGCAAAATTGGATGACGATGCGTGTGTAACCGTTTATCCATTAACACCTATAATTACATGAGCTGCCGAACATATCTCTGAGGTAATTTGTTCTGCTCCAGGAAGCAGTTTCCTGACGTTCCAATCACCCTTGGAAATTACATTCAATTGCCTTATATTGTGCGCCATGTTCAAGCAGGGACGAATATATGTTGCATGACAAATCATCTGTACAGGCTAAGAAAGACATATCCCAAGGATATAATCCTATCTGCTAAGAATGGGTACGGGGATGGTGGGAGGACATAGCAACTAAACAAAATGGATTTAATAATTTTGACCATATGGTATGAAAGAATTAGTTTTCTTATATGTGTGATTTAAAACTCGCCATGCAATTAATATTCACGATATTACTGAAGGAAGATGCCCCTTGAAGAGAACAAGAATGAGACATGGCAATTCTGGAGACAAAACTTTGGTCTACAATGGTTGAGAAGTATTAGATACAATTCATCACCTGAAAATTATCAGTTGAAGTAAAACATTGCCAGCCTGTCCTTTGGTTCGTTGGGGAGGATAAAATACAAGTACAAATCTGCAGCTTGAACGGATACGTGCGTGCTATCTGCATTAATTGATGGAAATCCGCGATTTTTTTCTCCCACTATCACTATCAAATGATCTGGGAAATCCGATAATTCGGATAATAATATCCGATAATAATATCGAATTCAATTCACCACTGGAGGCATTTTATACCAAAATATCAATTCAGTGGGAACGGATGATGGAAACTCCGATAGCACAGCTCATGGCAGCTGTAATGTGCGAATAGGTTGTCACCACCAAGGCAGTCTGCGTCCTCGTAGATCATTGGGATGTCAGTGTGGTTATATCCAGTCAGACTATCAGACTTTGGAGTCATGTAGATTCTCCTTAGATTAGGCGGTTCCATGTTCCCACCAACATTGCATTTCTCCCTTTGTCATCCGAAACTACGACAGAAATTCAACTTAATTGCTACAAGATGCTTCCCATCGCAAATAGGACTCACTGCATTATTCACTTGAAATAATATAGGCAACATGTCGGGAGTATAATAGTTCCTAATATATTATGAGCTCCAACAAGCAGCTGTATCCATAATCAATGGTTAAACACTATGAATGTACACTTCGCAAATATTTGCATTTTGACGCTCTGTCTGCAAGTTTTGCATATTCTGACACTGCTTCGCTGGAATAACCAACGTTTAACTTTTTGTCTATTCCGAAGGACAATGAATACAGTAGCCAGAGAAAAAATTCGCAGACAGCATTTTCAATCTGCTCTGAGAAACCATAGGCAAATTATATTGTCCTGACTGACTGTGCGAAAACAGCTTTCCTAGACATATTTCTTCCAGGAAGAAGTCGTTTCATTGCGACCCTTATCCCGTTACCGATAAATTCTCAGTTTAAAGCTTCGTAAACAACAATCACATTTGCTGTATTATCTGTCGTTCAGCGGTGTGGCACATCACTGCGCACATTCTCTGCGATTGCGTGTTATCCCATAATTGTCTAGTAGTTTACAGGTTGTTGTAAAAGTGCCATTTAATTAGTCAGAGTAGTAGCGATTGGCATTGTTCGTATACTCACGAATAATGCGCAAAATGAAGATCCGGTTCAGTATTTCATTAAGAGATATAGTTAGGTACTGAAAGTAAACCTGGGAAAAGACAATTCAACAATCCATACGATTTGTAAAATTTCATATGATTCCATGTCTTGGAACACAATAATGATATAGAACTGGGTGATATCTCATGGTTAATCATAATGTACGCTATCTCTCGTGCGAGTGACTCCGGTAAATCATAGCAGCAGTTAATTCAGCTATCGATCTATGCCATTCTACTTGCCTCCGGTGTACCTTCTTACGCTGAGTTTATTCCTCTCCTAATTCTAAACTCAAGAACGTTTCATTGCGACCCTTTACATTGCGTAGAGTACCACCGGTGTGGTATAGCGGATGACAGTTATTCGGTTTACTATTTCCCATCGGGATAATAAGCCGACTTTATGACATCGATCAGGTAATCTTTTCTGGAGGAGTTTATGATCACGGCCGCAGAGTATGATACTCTCAGGGAATAGGAATAGACAATCATGCCAATGGGTGCACGTGTCCTTACTTCAGGCATGAAGAACGAATCCATATTGGAACGTAAACGTGTGAAGTTGAATGGAGATAAACAATGTAAGAATTTCAAGCTATCTATTTCGGATGAACATGACAATAAAACGAATACCAAATCACACTTCACTAAACGTAGTGTTTACCATGCATTTGGCGTAACGGCAAATGCTTGCGAATACCGCTCTAATATATTGGAAATATATGTTGAATTATTCCAACATTCATTTACCATACATTTTCCATATATTTGAGGCCATCCCAAGTATTTCCTGCTTCATCAAATGTATGGTAAATATAAAACATTTGTGTAGTGTTGTGAAGCGACAGCTAAAGACGAACAGATTTGTATTCAAGAAATGTTACAGTACTAATAATGGTGCAAAAATGTATTATCAGGACATCACTCGATCTTTCGCAAAATGGCTAACCTCGCAATTATATTAACACATCAGCAGTTACGACAATATAAGCTTCAACTTCCCATAAATGCTTCGTCTTCCTGTCCAATAAAATTATTATACCGTAATGGATTCGTACGATGATACTGAGGCATCATCTACAGTTTGAGGTCTCGCGTTCACCGTGATCGCACGAATACAAAACATCCAAATGGACGGCTGTTGGGATTCAGATGCATGTGTAGTGTAAATCAGGGAAGATCATTTATTGATACGTACGCATTTTAAGCTCCGTTTGAAAACAAGGTCAAACTCCTAATATCTTCAAAAGGGTTATACTCGTTTGCGAGAATCATGTGTGGTGTATATGGAAAGATTGATTATTCGTCAGATATATCAGGGATGTGATGTAATAGTTAAGTGTTATGATGGAACCTATATAAAGATATGTCAAGACAAGGGTATTGGGTACGGGCTTGGGATCAGTTCTCCTACGGATCAAGTCTCGAACACCTCGCACGTGCGCGCGTTCAGAGCACGTGATGACTTTCTATGTGGATTGCATATGTGCTGGGTTGAAGTTTAATTTGTCTGTCAAAATTTCTACTTCTTGGTATGATCGGAAGTATTTTTTTTTTAATTGTTTTCTGGGGCATACTTACTTGTGGTTTCCATCACATGGGTAGTTCATCTTATCGCCAACCAATATATTTAACATGATTGATGACTATCATGTTTATTCCACGAAAGCCAGGCGACAATCCCATTTTGACATCTGTGCTTTTGTCATGCGACAGAGGGCGCAGTCATTGGTTTACTTTGACTTCCCCTCTCTATCTCCGAACGAACGTTCACAGTGAAACAGCGGAAAACTCACATTTTCAGTAAACCTCTGTCATTTTCCGGTTGAATTTTTCGTCGTAAAATAGAATAAAAATATATCAATCTATATATTTGTGAAACGAGCATTTCTTCAGGATTTCAAACATATTATTAACATTGAAATCGGATAATTAGTGGATACACTATTGATGGCCGAAGGGTTATACTTCCGATGATTGCCAACGATTTTTCCGGAGATAAAATAATCTCGTTTTTCGTCCAAATAACAAGTCTCACTTTTCAGTCTTTGACTGTGAACATGTCAGATTGATAAATTGTCCAAATATTATATTATTTCTTCATTTACATCTGACGACGATACAGCTCACCAATATTCAATGTATGAGTTGTCACAGCGAAACAGCTCACCAATTACCAGTATACGAGTTGTCAGAGCATTTCCATCATAGCTCTCTAGATGTGTATCTAATACCGCTTATGCCGGTGCTAGGGGTCGTGTGGTCATATCATCCAAGTTGCCACATGAACAGGTACAATAAAGCGTACCTGAGATACAACACATATCACGAATCGTTAGATTCTTGGTATGTGCTTTAGAATAGGTTAACCAGAAGACTATTCTGTGAAGTCATGTGACGCAGTCAGTATGTCGGCACCTCTTCCCACTTCCCTTATATGTGTTGTAATTTTTTCCTGTATATGGCGAGATTCTGCTGGTGGACGTTTCGTCCCCGAGGCCCGCCCCCTGTACAGACCTTTTGGTCTTTGATATATGTTGGCATTTGTGGGAAGTTGATGCTGGGTCGACATCGGGCCTTACAGACTAGTCTTTTGTGTTAAATGCCGTCATTTACATCTGACGACGATACAGCTCACCAATCTCCAATGTACGAGTTGTCACAGCGAAACAGCTCACCAATTACCAGTATACGAGTTGTCAGAGCATTTCCATCATAGCTCTCTAGATTTGTATCTAATACCGCTTATGCCGGTGCTAGGGGCCGTGTGGTCATATCATCCAAGTTGCCACATGAACAGGTACAATAAAAGCGTACCTGAGATACAACACATATCACGAATCGTTAGATTCTTGGTATGTGCTTTAGAATAGGTTAACCAGAAGACTATTCTGTGAAGTCATGTGACGCAGTCAGTATGTCGGCACCTCTTCCCACTTCCCTTATATGTGTTGTAATTTTTTCCTGTATATGGCGAGATTCTGCTGGTGGACGTTTCGTCCCCGAGGCCCGCCCCCTGTACAGACCTTTTGGTCTTTGATATATGTTGGCATTTGTGGGAAGTTGATGCTGGGTCGACATCGGGCCTTACAGACTAGTCTTTTGTGTTAAATGCCGTCATTTACATCTGACGACGATACAGCTCACCAATATTCAATGTACGAGTTGTCACAGCGAAACAGCTCACCAATTACCAGTATACGAGTTGTCAGAGCATTTCCATCATAGCTCTCTAGATGTGTATCTAATACCGCTTATGCCGGTGCTAGGGGCCGTGTGGTCATATCATCCAAGTTGCCACATGAACAGGTACAATAAAAGCGTACCTGAGATACAACACATATCACGAATCGTTAGATTCCTGGTATGTGCTTTAGAATAGGTTAACCAGAATGCTATTCTGTGAAGTCATGTGACGCAGTCAGTATGTCGGCACCTCTTCCCACTTCCCTTATATATGTTGTAATTCTACAACTACTCAGATAAATTATTACAGTGCATGAACGATGATATTGCGTCTTTCCTCTACTGTACAATAATTTCTCTCTCTCATGGATTCGAAGTACCCCAAAAGGCAAGTTAATTACTGCTCCTGCACGTGCAGGGTCATGTAACCCGCGAAACTCCTCCCAGGGAAGGGTCTTGATTCCAGCACTAACCAGTCACAATCAAAGCGTGACTGAGGTACATCATTTTTAGATGACGACTCTATAACGAATATTATGGATTAAGAATACTGATCAGCGATACGGATTTGATTTTTTGGAACATCATGATGTCTTGCCGGCATCATTGAAAACTGTTGACCGCTTCTCTCTTGCAGGAAACAAGCCTATGTTTATGTATACTTTTGTCTTTTTGAATTTGGTGCTAATACTGTTATATGGAAATGGAATAGGTCTTTGGATTATGGACGCGGATATTCTCTAATGGACGACGGCTGGATTATGAATGACGGACTAGACGCTTGTAATTTGTCTCTCTCAAGAAATTAGTTTTATATAAAATCAAAATAAACCGTGAAAAGTGTATGACATCTGATCCCATTTCCCATCCGAAGTCAGTAACCCATTTGAGTCAGCTTTGCGTTTGCAAAGTTTGCGTATCCTCGGGCAACCTGGTCCAGCCGTACGCGATAACATCACAACCCTGGTCGTTGCGCAGTCAGAAAAAATGGACGTAACGTTAAGCGGATGGTGGAGAACGATGCCGGCGTACTGACCCCCCAGATGGGGATGATACTGACTGCGTATTTCTAAAAACAGTACAAGAACCGAAACTGATCCCTGTGATGCTTTGCATCTCAGTCACGCTTTTATTGTGCATGGACATCTTTGAATGACCTAACCACACGGCCCCCAACCCCCCGCTTAAGTGGTATTAAATAAAAATATCTCAGAGCGATGATTTAACAGATCTATCAAGTCATCTGATGGAAAATTATGAATTATGCGAGCGCCAACTCTAAAGATTCAGTACATATTGTGCGAACAACATTGCCATATACTTTGACCTTGGAAAATTGGTCATGGTCAATCACGTTCAATAATACTTTGGTCAGGGAAAAGATGGCCGCATGTTTGAATTTGGAAAGTATAGCTCCAAACCTTTGAGAGATGTGCTAAAGGCATTTAATCTTCTGTTTTTAACGTTAAAAACAGATGAATGTCAGTTCTCTGATGAGCTTCTGACACACTGCTAGATGCATATGTGGTGTGAATGTAGAATTGGAGCGATATGAAAAAGGTGTGAAAAATTGACGACGTCTAACGACTAAATAGCAACGATATGACTCCACAGGAAAGCGCCACTCGTCACCTCACATTAAGAACTGAGAATACTGTGGATTTTCGGACGTAGCTTCAGTATTGGCTTGGCTATACTTCTCCGGCACGTATTGTGCTAACAACGTTATTCTACGTTTACCATATAATTTGATCATGGAGAAATAGGTCAAGGTCATTCATAAAATTATTATCAGTAAGCACATGCAGCTGTTGTATAAATTTAGAAAAGCTAGAATACTTCGAGATAAACTAATAGGCAACATTTTAAATAGGCATCTGGCCTTGGCTATTGTCCTTGGCGAAATATTGTGATAATATTACGCGAGTTTTCATCACGTGCATTTTTTAAATCTGCGCGATTTTAAAATTGCATTTTTAATATTTCAAAATTGCGCAAGTACTTTCAAATCGCACAACGAAGCCTTGCGCGATTTCAAAATAGCAACCCAATTTTCATCTTCGATTTTTGTTCCGAAAAGCTCAACCATACAATTAATCAATATGGCATGCATTTTTAAGTTACAGCAAATTGCATAGAACGATTTATACCAAGTAGTACAGATGTTTTGCAGCTACTGGGGCAGCAGCTGAAGCTGTTACATATATACGGATTCGTGTCAGACTTGTTTATTCGTAGTTTTAATATGTTGCTTCGTGTTAATTAATACATTATCAAGTAAATTCAGGTGAAGTAATTCATCGCCTTTTTACAATCAATTTCTCGATTCGTTCTTCTTGTTATTATTATATATCATTTTATCCATATGTGAATTTAATGACGTTAGAAAATATGTTAATGTCATCCGCGAGCCATCTTGACCTGCATGCCCTCATAAGGTAACTGAGTGTAAAAAATCTGGATATCGACAAACACATAGATGCAATTGTCCTTAACGATGTTAAGGGCTTTCCGATGTTAAGATTTCTACATGGGTGGCGAGCGATAAGGACCTAATTACTCCTGATGAAGGGACCTAAATATAGAGAGCCGAGAAATATAAATCTGAAGGCGGACCAGAAGATAGTCCTGTCTGCTTTGGAACAGTACGTTATTGATTGGTCTAAGCGAGAAAAAGTTGAACCTACAGTACTCGATGATTGGCTGGATCTCACCAAGAGCAAGGTCGTTGAAACAATCCGCCATATTGATAGAAGTACCCTTCCCCAAGCAAAACAAGTACTGAGAAGCCCCAATTCGCAAGAAGTTCTAGCAAATCTCCAGAGTAAATTCGTCATAGTCCCAGCAGACAAAGCTCCAAATAATGTAATATTCATATGTAAATATTACTATTACCAGGTGCTGGTTGAAGAATTGAGTGTAAACATATCGTCATCAAGTACGTCTACTTACTCTCAAACTGCATTTACTCTGGAAGATTTATTTATATATCACAAAACGTTTCTCAAGGAAAGAGGTATTTGTCTTCCAACCAAACATAACGGTATATAAATGACCATACAAAGCTAGATTCATAGCTGGTTCTAGAAGCTGCACGACCAAGCTTCTTTCAACCCTGTTGACGAGGGGCCTTCAGGAGGTAAAAGCATTTTGGGAAAGGTATTGCGCCACTATTTCTAAGAACTCTGGCGTTGAATGTATGTGGATATTGAAAAACTCAAAATGTCTTACAGAAGAACTTGATGCTAAAGGTCACATACCGTACAGACATGTATCCACATGGGATTTCTCGACTCTCTATACTACAATCCCTCATCAGGACCTTATTGACCGTCTAAGTTCATTAATAGTATCTGTGTTCAAGAAAACTGATCGTAGATATATTAATGTCGGAAGCCATAAAGCATTCTTTAGCTCTACTACATACAAGAGATATCATTCATGGAATGTTTCTTTGTTTATAGAGTTGCTTGAATTTCTCATTAAAAATATGTATGTGAAATTTGGCAACACAATATATCAACAGCATATAGGTATTCCAATGGGTACTAATTGTGCACCCCTATTGGCTGACCTATATCTGTTCTCTTCTGAATATGACTATATGCAGGCGCTTTCAAAAACCGATCCATTCAAAGCCCGTTCCTTCTCATTCACCAAACGCTATATAGACGATCCTCTCGCTGTGCATAATCGCTATATAAATGACGCAGTGAAGGATATATATCTACCTTTACTGGATTTGAAGGAAACTGCCGATAACCCTACAGGCACATCGTATTTGGACCTATATCTCTATAAAAATGAAGCGGGCCTTCTCTCTCGTCGACTGTATGACAAAAGAGATGATTACTATTTCGACATCGTAAACTATCCCTTTCTGGACAGTAATATTCCAGTGAGACCTGCATATGGCGTATACCTATCACGCCTAGTAGCATTTGCTAGATCCTGTGTTAAATGTGACGAATTTAATCACCGTCACAAAACATTGTTGCAGAAACTTATAAAACAGGGCTACACCACTAAGCGCCTCCACTCAAAGTTTCTCAAATTTGGCGATGCATATCGCATGCTGATAGCAAAATACGAGCGTTGCGTGCAAGATCTATGGCGTTACGTTTCATAACTTGTGTCTCATTCCGCTTAACCCGGGGTTAGGGGCCGTATGAACCCATGTACTTCAAGATCCTCATGGTACTCATATGAACAGTCACAATCAAAGCGTGACTGAGATACATCTTTTTTTTAGATGACGACTCTATAACGAATATTATGGATTAAGAATACTGATCAGCGATACGGATTTGATATTTTTGGAGCATCATGATGTCTTGGCGGCATCATTGAAAACTGTTGACCGCTTCTCCCTTGCAGGAAACAAGCCTATGTTTATGTATACTATGATTGTCTTTTTGAATTTGGTGCTGATACTGTTATATGGAATATGGAATAGGTCTTTGGATTATGGACGCTGATATTCTCTAACGGACGACGGCTGAATTAATGACGGACCAGACGCTTGTAATCCAGTTGTTACATGTAAATCGGCAGTATAGCCTAGCTGACTGCCTTGGTGTCTGCTGAATGGCCGACCGAAGTGTCCGAAATATCGATTTTGCTTGTCTTGCTATCTTATGGAAAAAATGGACATTTATATAGCCCATTATCTCACAAATTTCCTATTTGAATTTCAAATGTTGTTCCTGGACAGAGCGGCAGACGCTCATTACAGACCCCGATAACCATTATCAACAGCAAAAACTGCATGTATAGGGGGACATATAGAGATACGTTATGCAAGTTTCAGCGATTACTGCCTCACAATACTACCATCAATAGAGGACAAACCTAAGTCTGACGAGAATTGGATAATTCTGTTGCATTCTATCTCAACTGTTGTCAACTTTTACAATCAATGCTGGCTTATTTTTTACATGAGGGCACATCAACCCATATATCAATATCTTGGAAGGTATCACTTTGCCTACACCAGTCTTTCATATGGAATGCAATAACTGCTGATTAAAATGTTGCTAAATTGAACCACTTTATTAAAATAGTCTGTTCACTATAGGTATGATATCACAGACTTGTGGGTCAGCCAAACAGGTCAAGTTGTGGCTATTGAAACAGATGTTCAAGGTACGGAAGCGATTCAATTGGCTGACACTGGGGGCAGAGAACCAGCACTACTACAGCCCCAAAGAACATTATGTATACAAATTAAAAATAGTTTTAAAAACTGTTTCCATACCTTTAGACATGTTCTATATACGTATGAAGTGGATATAGCAATTCCAGCATTCAGTCATCATTGTGCCGAGAAAGTATCCGATTTCATAGCTGTGCCGAGAAAGTGGGGGTATCCGATTTCATAGCTCTATGGCTAAAAATCGGGCCACCATTTTTTTTCAAATTTCTGTTGTATCACAGACATCATTGCATTTAAAAATAAAAACAAAATTCAGCCTGATTAGTCAGTTACATTTTTGATAAAGTTAAATGTTAACCTGCTCGTAAATAGGAAACATACTGCTTTATTACCTTAAGCTTGGAGCCTGTCTTTTACTGTTGATAACGGTCGAATTACAGACAATATCTTTCATTCTAGGGCTATTATTCAGCATAAAGTGGAAAACGTTGATATTGTTAGGGTTGTACTTGGCGACAAAACAAATAAAGGTTTTACTTGCAACTTTCTGAGAAGATTTATAAGACCTTTCAGATAGCCTATTTCCCGTAAAGTTGATTCCAAGCGGCTGATCTGCTACAGCCATATCTGAAATAGTAGTACAGTTCCGTCTGGTTAGTAAGTGTTTCGGGTGATTAGATAAACCTGCGTATCCGTAGATCTTATATATATATATTTCTCTCACAGTAAACGATATGTGTGTATACAAGGAATTTAGAAGTACATGTACAGACTCGACAGATTCATTAGCAAAGGACCAGAAAAAATGCAATGCTGAAGATATCTTTTCCATATTTCATTAAATTCATATACGCTGGCCATTTTGTCTACACATCACAGCCCCCCAAACCTACAAGTAGTGAGTGTTATTGAGGCAAACTGAGTTACTTTCGCCCTCGAGGCTTGCTCTCTATAGAAATCATTGTGATTTTAGTTTTGTGACGTGTACATGTAGTACACATGGTGGACAATGAAGAGATTGCTCGGCGTCGGGCCTCAATGATATTTGCTCTGAATAAGTTATACTCCATTAATACCCCCTCGTTCTGGCCGTTATTCTCTCTTGCCGTCACATATTACATTATTTTTCACCAGATGACTTGATAGGGATATTACATTATCGCTCTGAAATGTTTATCTAATACCGCTCAATCCGGTGCTAGGGGTCTTGTCATTCAAGATGTCCACAAGAACACCTACAATAAAAGCATGCCTGGGATACAAATAATCATCACAGGGATCAGTTTTGATTTTTGTGCTATGTTTACAAATGTGCAGTCAATATATATGCTGGGGGGTCATGTGACTTGTTTATAGTACGCTAGCATCGTTTTCACCACCGTTTTAGTGTTGCGGTTAATTATAAAAATTCAAATAAAAGTTTTTTAAACTAAAATCTTCAGAGAATCATCAGCCAGTAGAAGTAAAAAAATAGCAACTTTTATGGTCTCGCGAAAACTCATAAGTTAGTAGAAATGAAAATGCTATCGATGAGTAAATGTTAGAATACATTGTGCTCTGTATGCCCCTTGGATATCAAAATTTATACCCGGTCCCTCATGCCCCACGCAAAGGATAGATGTTTTCCCTGATATCTTGCTGAGAAATTTAACCACATTGTATACTTTGAAGAATGTATGCACTACATCGCAGCAGCTTAAAAGCAATTGACTGAAAGTTCAAAGCTTCTTCGATATTTAGAAGAAATAGCTCCGATATTCCGTAATCAGAACAATGTTAGCATAGGAATGATGCGCCTTTGTAATATGTAATATCCATATAGGCTAGTGTCTAGACAAGATGGAAGCATTGATAGCTTGGCCAAAGCAGGAATAACCCCGGTTGATGTCTTTGACAGATACTTTTATCGATCAGTCTGGACAGATTAATTCCAATGGGGTTTCTGCAACCACTTCATCTTATATCTATACGGGGCAGCATGCCAGTAATAGTTTTTTAATCATACACTGTAGCTCTACTTGAACTAATGAGATTTTATTATCAGTACAACTCGCAATATATATAATATCTTACAGGTTCACATTCGCGTTTGAGTGCCTGTAATTCTGGAAGCTCCTCATTTTTCTGTCAGATTACGTGCCACACATTAACCCTACAAGGCCTATGGGGCCAAAATCCCCCCCCCCCTACCAAACTTTCTACGCTATCTCCGGAACGGCAAGAAATGGAGAGCTGAAACTCCGAGATTTTATAATCTATCAAATTGGGGCCATTTTGAGCCTATTTGCATAACCCCTCGAGCAGAGGATCATGGGTAAATGGAAGATGGCGGCCACGTTAAGGGTGTGCCCCAGGGCTCTGTCCTGGGGCCATTTCTTTTTAATATTTTCATCAACGATCTATTTTTGTCTGTTGAATCGTCATTATACAATTATGCAGACGATAATACGATATGTAGTAGTGACAAATCTGTCGAAAAGGTTATTGAAGTTCTTAAAACTCAAACCGTTAATGCCATTGACTGGTTCACCAATAACTTTTTGTGTGCAAATCCGAGCAAATTTCAGAGCATACTATTTGGTGTTAAAAATTGGCAAGATAATGTTTTAAATCTAGGCAGTATAACTGTAGAATTTAATAAGCACGTCAAACTTGTGGGTATTAATTTTGGTGTTAGATTGAGTTTTGACAAGCACGTGTCCGAATTATGCACCAAAGCTGCCAGGCAAATTAATGTTTTGAAAAGATTCTCTAGGATTCTTGATTTTAAGAGTAAACTTGCTATATACAAATGTTTTATAATGTCGAATTTTAGTTACTGTACAACTGTTTGGACATTCTGTCTCAAATCCTGCACCGATAAACTGGAGAAACTACACGAAAGAGCTATCCGCTGTGTTTTCTGTGATCGACATAGTGATTACGGGGTCCTTCTTTCCAAAGCTGATGTTATACCAATAAAATTGTATCGGCCAGATGTATGTCAAGTTTTTAAAATTGTAAACAAAATTCACCCAGAGTACCTTCATGATATCGTAGAGCAAAAGGATAGTAAGTACTGCCTACGTGATAGCAACATTGTAAATGTCCCACGGTACAGAACAAAGACCTACGGGTATAACTCCCTGAGTTACCAGGGGGCTAAACTATGGAATCATCTGCCGAGCCACATGAAACAGGTTTTTACAGTTAGGGAATTCAAGCCACTCTTAAACGAATGGTTCGGCTGTGACTGCACATTATGTGACGATCTATTTTAGCATTTATTAGTTGCTCTATACGGTACCATCTTTATAGTGAGTGTCGGTTTCGCATTCCGACTTGTTACTACTGTCTGTGATAGGTTTTAAATAGTTCACACATCTGTAATCTAATTTTCAGCTAAGCTCATACTGTGAGTTTATATTATCTGGTATTTTCATATCCGAGATTTTTATTGTAGAGAAATAAATTATCTTAGAGCGAGTTTATATCACTTGATATTTTTATATAATATCAACTAATTTTTGCATAAATAAAGATTTCATTTGATTTGATTAGATTTGGTACCAGAAAATTTATGTTTTCGTCATATTTCTTCAAAATTTCTGCTCTCCCACAATGAAAAGTGGGCAAAAACTATTTTATTTCACATCACATTAATATTTACTAATTTATCATGCGGTTTTTGCGGAAAAATTGCGCAAATAAAAACATTGGAAAATCCGAAAAATCAACCAAAAATGCCGTTTTTGAAGCGGCCATCTTGGAATAATTGGTGTGGCAAGTTTCAGCCCCCTAGCTCAGGGGGTAAAAAAAATAATTAGGGCGGTCATTTCGCCCCCCCAAGGCCTGGACAGGTCTCAAAATGCCCAGGCCAGATAGGGTTAATCGTGCATTCATATATCTGTTATCAAAATCCATTTATCCCCATCTATATAATTACGTCTTTCCATTGGATGTGAAAATACCTAATGATATTCTACTGATCCAGGACTATTATTAGTATTATTCAGTCCGAATCGCGATTTGTCTACGCTATATCATTAGAACCGCTCAAGCTACACACATTTATAGGCTTTATTCGGAAGTTGTTCCCATGGTCTAAAATGCTGATTTTGACCGTGAGCTGGTGGACTTTTCTTTTCCGTGGCTTGCCCTCTGTACAAGTCATTGTGACTGTAGTCATTGTAGTTTTGTGACTTGTAAACAAGGTGGAGAATGCAGCCCTTGGTCGGCGACGGGTCACACAGATATTTGTTCTGAATACGGACTTGCATTCTATAAATACTCCCTCGTTTGGGCCGTTTTTTTCTATCTGACGGTCAAACATTTCATCAATTTCCATCAGATGACTTGATAGAGCAATTGCATCATCGCTCTGAAATATTTGTATCTAATACCACAATAAGTCGGTTCTATGGGCCGTTTGGTCATGTAATTCAAGATAACCATACGAACATCTACAACGAAAGAGTGGCTGGGATACGAATCATAACAGGGATAACTTGGGTCTCTGTTTTTAGAAATATGCATTCAGTATATTTGCCCGTGGCATCATATGACTTCTTGTCAGTGGGCCGGCGTCGTTTCCCGCCACCTTTTTAATGTTGCGTTTAATTGATTGAGATATAAATGTAAAACTAATTTGCTAATATTCAACAAATAAACTTCAGGACGCGGCTGATATCTAGAATGTAAGTTATTTAAGACATTTGTAACAGAACGAACCTACTAAATGAATGGACTGGGCAACCAATGGTCATCCACCAAGGCTACCTTTGCTCGAGTGGCTGGGATACGAATCATAGCTCTTTTTTAGAAATATGCATTCAGTATATTTGCCTGTGGCATCATACATGTATGACTTCTTGTCAGTGCGCCGGCGGCGTTTTCCGCCACCTTTTTACTGTTGCGTTTAAACGATTGAGATATAAATGGAAAACAAATTTGCTAATATTCAACAAATAAAATTCAGGACGCGGCTGGTATCTAGAATGTAAGTTATTTAAGACATTTGTAACAGAAAGAGCCTACTAAATGAATGGACTGGACAACCAATGGTCATCCATCAAGGTTACCTTTGCTCGTGAGCGTTCTGATAGAATAAGAGCGTGAGCATTGTAGATCAAAGCGTAGTTGGTCGTACTGGGAACAAGATTACATGACAATTACAGTTATGTTAGAAACACGTTAAGGATAGCTATCCCGTTAGAGGGTCAAAATTGGTTATTGTTTTTCTTCATTCAAATATTCACTATTTCGTCTAACATTTGGTGAAAAAATGTAATCAAAATTCTAATTAAAAGTGCTTCAATATTTGGATTAAAAATTTAGTTTCTGAGGCACTGGAAAAATTAAAAAGATTGCCTAATAGGTGGTCCGATATCCAGCTGCGAAGAGATTAACCTTTCACGCGACTGTCTATTGCAAGTCGTTATTAGCTGCCTGAGTGTGTATTGTATTGTTAATTGACTCGCAAGAACTGACCACCCTAATAATCTGTCGTAAGAATAGAACAGCAGTTTGCATGGGCTTGGCTACTGTTATTTTTGTCTGTTAAATTTCCCTTTCCAAAACTCTTTTCCACAGTATTTTGGTAAGCTAATTATCTAAAAGTCCTACTCATTTACATTAATCTACCCCCTTCTCATTAAAACCATGCAAACATCCATATTTTTGTTTCTAAGTATAATATATATATATATGAACGTGTACACAACGTAGTGACACTTCGCTCAGACACCCGCCGTGAAGTGATCAGCACAGGTGTGAACATTTCTCAGCTGAACAAGTTTTAGCAAGTTGTTTAAGTTTAAATTGAATTTTAAACCGTCCTGATCAATAAACTTACTGTAATTCGAGTAGGTCCCATAAGACAGATTAAAAATGTATTTGTCAATAGAATTCAAGCAAAAAATTAGAATTAATTCATCAGATGTATAGCTGGACACATTTTGTCCGATTTCTAGCCTTTCATTTTTTTTACAAAATCCGAGATTTAAACGTTTCTCGAAAGGTATCCATGCTACGCTTTTGAAATTTGGCATGCTTGTTACTTATAAGGGGATCTAGTAAACTCGATCCCACTTCTTGTAGGTTCGGCTTAGTTTTTTAATTATTCAACTTTTAAGACAAATGACCGTAAAATAGTACGTCGTTTTCAATTTGATTTAGGCACCGTTTCCAATTATCGTTCGCGAATGAATCGTTTATTTCGTCAAATTTTCTCGAAGTCGCGATTTTCCAAGGCGCGAGGGAATGGTTTTTTTTCTTCAAAATAAACGATTCATTCGCGATCGCTGTTCGAATGGTTTTTTTCTGCTGGCAATCGTTTTTCAATCGAGAAAATTCTCGCGAATAAAAAGCGATATCGCGATTCAATCGCTTTTTAATCGAGAAAATATAAACGATTGAAAAAAAACGATTGAGGATTATAGCCGAAAGTAGTACGCCATTGGTTCAGCCTGACTGACCCGCATACACGTTCGAGGTTCTAACACTTCAGTCAGACTATATAAAGTTCGATCATTTTTTCTTCTTCCTTTTCCATTCTTTGCCTAGTGTAAAACTATAGCGTGTTTTTGTACAGTTGGCGGTTATATAGATACGATGGGGATATTGAAAGAAATTGAAAAAAAATATCTATATATATACACATAGGAATAATGGTTATGCATATAATTATAACTTCATTTTTACATATATTTTGTACGGGACACAGACCCGGATATGGTCAGATTGGGTGATTTGCACTTGCAATTTCGTCTATTATTTTGGGTATTTCTGTGTTTTAAAGCTGGTATTATTCCAGATTTCTTGTGTAGTATTTTTCGTGAACGTTTTTGGCATCTGTGCGGGCTGAAATTTTGAGTTGATTCGTCAGATTTTCGCTGTACGCGTGGTTTCTTGTCCTACGATCACCATTTTCCTTGTGTAGATAGATGGCGCTGTATTGAATATAACATTGTCATACGGGGTTTTGAGTCTTCGAAAGCACTTAATTATTAATATATAGCGCGGGCTATTTGTAAAAATTTTCACAACTGGTTAATCCAGTATGAGATGAAATTATATACTATTCAGTTGGTTTTTGGCTTGAGCTTCCCTTTGGAATCATTCATAGTTCATTTATCAAAATATAAAATTAAAATAAAAAGTATTGTACATATGCCAATCCAACCGTTATATGCGATTCAATCACCATTGTGATATGTATTTGATATAAATATGAAATCACTGCCGCGAATATTCTTATAATAAATAAAATTAACTTGATGGTGATTTTTGAACTTATTCACATCTCAATAGTTTAAAAACTGTACCAAAACATGAATGGATACCCTTTCCTAATGTATGTTTTACTATAACAAAATATACATATTTAATTACACTATTTTTCACCTTAATTAACCTAGAAATTCTCGGCTGCAGGGCTAAGCTGTTCTGGGTTATCGCCATGCGCCCAATCACACCTCTATGAAGCCTGTGCCGTAATCATTCTGATAATGCAATCAACGACGAACTCAAATCCACTTATGACCTGTACCCGGTATTTACAAAACAAGATATTGTGACTATCACCCTGTATTTATACCAAGTTGCATGAATATATGAGGAAATTATCGAAAGTATGAAGGGAATGACTGAACATTAATACATTGTCGACTCACGATTATTGAATAAACATGTAATTTTGTCATTTACGCTTCGCCAGAGTAAATCTGAGCGCGAACGTCACAGGAAGCATGGTACAGGTATATGTATAGATATTTCCAGCATACGCCCTACTTCGGCTTGTAGGAGACTATAGATCGTGAATCATATATATTATTCGGTTATCTTGCGCATTTATACAGTATAGTACAGTAATATAGGTTTTTCCATCGACATATCCGCAATCAACATTACATGTAGTTCCCAGTTCGCGGATAGAGCGGCGTACGACGGCAACACGGCCTATGTGTCAAATATCACTCCGCCTCACGATTCTCTCGCGCCCTGAAAAAAACCGATTCTCTCGCGATTGAAGATTCGCGATCAAGAACGGATCGCGCATGGGTAAACGATTCAAAAACGATATCGCGAGAGAATGGTTTTTTCCAGAAAAGGTTCAATCGTTTTTTCTCATTTTTTTCTCGATATCCTCGCGACTGATTCGCGACTGATCGTTTTTCAATCGAGAAAATTGAAGAAAAATCGCGACTGAAGAAAAAACGATTAATGGAAACGATCCCTTAGTAAAAGAGCTGTAAAAATAAAACCTGGCAAAAATTTCCAAAAACGAGATGACGTTTACTAGCTCGAGTTGTCTCCTATCAAGGTATACCATAAAAGTTGAAACAAGATCAACAGTTTTCATAAAATTTTAATAGCAGTGTCGGTTATACAAATCATATAGTTGGAATCCCTAAGATGTTCGCTTTCACAAAATATATAGTTTATCGTGGTTATCTTATTTATTTATTGATACAGCAGACAAATTGTCACAGTGGTGCAAAAACTGCCTCTAACGGGATAGCTATCCTTAACTGATAATATTTGCACATGAATTTCATCAAACACTGAAGTTTATTTTGCTAATATGTAATATATATATATATATATATAAGTTTCTGCAATCTGCAGTATCCTGACAACTTCTCAACTAAAGTGAGATTATTAGCCACCAATTCCTGACCCATGGTCTGGGAACAAAAGCCATTGACAGAGACAGCAGGGCACGACATCCTTCTACCCTTCCCCAGAGTTCAAAATTACAAAAAAATATTAAAATAGTGGAAATAATAATGCAAAATGCAAAGATATCAATTTAAAATATACACCTGTACACATAAATGAACAGATGTGTAATAGATTTTATTATTATTATAATTAGTATTATTATCATTTTAGTGTTAACGATGACAGACGTTGTCCTGTAGCTAGTTTTTGATCAAATAGGGCCGCTGCAACCATCTTGTGTATGTATCCTGGCACTAATCATCCTGGCAGATAAATAAAAAGATTGGTATGCTTATTAGTAAATAACATGGCATCGTGATAGGAAAATGCCGACGTATTGTCAAGTCACGTTGTCCCACCTGCCAATATTCTGACTGCTTCCCTTCCAAAGACATTGCAATGATCAAGAGTGTTTCCGGTGATGTTCGGCATTCCAGCTACGCTTTTATTGTAGCTGATCATTCGGACACAATGACCGGAATGACTACCCGTCCCCTAGCATTGAGTTAAGTGGAATTAGATACAATATCGAAGAACATGTGAAATAATAGCTCTTCCGACACAGCTAATCAAACTGATGGGAGTGTAAGTTCTTATTCAAAACACATTGTAAGGCCCGACGTCGACCAAGCCCACCTTATTAACATATACATCAACGCAGATGGTGAGCCTCGGTGTCAAGAGTCAACAGCGGAATGTGGCCTATCAGTTGACATATAGCATGTTTCTCTGCTTCACTGGAATATGTACTGGGTGCTGTTGGGCATGCTCTTGCACATCATATCTAGTGGAGGATGCAGCAAATTAAAGAAAAGCTAAAAGCAAATAAAAAATAATTTTCAAAATAGTTCCTTTTTGTTTATACTTAGAATTTATAGATATACACACACAACAATTATATATAGATAATCTTATTACTTTGCATAGACAATCTATACCGTCGAACTGACTACTTCAAAATTCAAAGTATATATTAACTGAAGCTGACTCAACAAGGCCATGGAGTACACTTTGAGTAGCCACAGAAAGTCATTGTTATGAAGTACTCTTAATTGCTGTTGTTCTATACAGTCATGGCCAGGCATTCATTTTCTGAAAATTGACCTATACGATAGTGTGGCTTTCTTGTTCGAAATGGAAAACAACTTAAACTGTGCTCATCTTCTGGCACAAAAAAATATCGGAAGTTACATTTCAATACCAAAGTTTTGAGATGACGAAAACAGCGGAACTTCCCATATATGAAGGCATAAATAGGTGTCTCACGTGACCTATGGTAGGGTAAGAATGCATAGGAAGTGATGAAAAACTTCCTCTTTGATCACGATCACAACAGTATAGAACGCTACATAGAAGTTGTAAATGAAGAGAAAGCACACTGGTCTAAATCCAGTACAATTTTGCTACTGAATTAAAATCAGTAATGCGGGATCATATCCCGGACTGGCATCCTGGCCCCAGCAACACCTCAATGTACGGACTAAATTAATCTCCCAATAAAGTCCTATTTGCACTGTAGCCCAAACCATGCTTATGCAATAGAGATTATTATAATTTCGACATCGTAAACTATCCTTTTCTGGACAGTAATATTCCAGTGGGACCTGCATATAACGTATACATATCTCGCCTAGTAGCACTTGCTAGATCCCGTGTTAAATGTGATGATGACTTTAATCAACGTCACAAAACATTGTTGCAGAAACTTATAAAAACAGGGCTTTACCACCGAGCGCCTCCACTCAAAGTTTCTCAAATTTGGTGATACATATCACATGCTATTAGCAAAATACGAGCGTAGCGTGCAAGATCTATGGCGTTACGTTTCGTAACTTTTGTCCAATTCCGCACCGAGAAAACGGATGACGAACGGGCAAATGGTAAAACGCGCACCATTGAAGTACACTTCCCAAGATCTAAGTGTATGACTAATACATCAAGGGAATTCAAAGGCGTGGTTCAACGGAGAGTGTCAAGATTTTATGTGGGTGGAATCGACAAGCTCAACTCGTGTGAGAGTGCCATGCGCAGGTACTTACAAGAAGGCGGTGTGCGCGTTACGTTTCTCCGTTACTTCGAACGCGGGCAACGTAGAACAGCATCGGCTCAACTAAACGTGGTAACTGATGACGAAGATTTGTTGCTCAGTCCGGGATTCTGGCTCGAGGGCATCTTTATGAAAAAGTGGCTTCCCTGGGCTGTGTTCAGAAATGAAAAGAATGGCCAGTAACGTTATGAACGTCATGCGTTGGAATGCAGACGGGATTATGTCTGCTACGCCTTACCTTGTAGATTGTCTTGAGGCGTACAATATTCACTTGTGCGGTATAGCGGAACACTGGTTACGCGAAATGAACATCCAGTTCTTAGATTCGATTCACGAAAAATATGAAGTGATAGCGAAACCAGTGTGTGAAATTAACCCCTATCAATATCGATGCAGCGTGAGAGGGGGTGTGGCGTTACTATATAGAAATGATCTTAACGTCACTGAGATTGAAGTCGAGTGTAGTAGGATTGTGGGAGCTGAAATTCGATTATCGAGTAACATGTGTGTTTATTGTTTTGCGGTGTATTTATCAGCATCATCTAAATCATTCGAAGTGTTCCAGGAGAATGTGGAAACCTTAAGAATAGTTTCATCTGTTTACGCTCAAAAAGGGAAGGTAATCATTATCGGTGACTTCAACGTGAAAGTTAAGGGTCCCCGATACAGATTCACAGATGACGAAAGAACAATCTACTTCGAGAGATTTTTAACCGACATTAATATGACATCTGTTCATATTCAGGAATTTGTGAAAGGCCCTGTGAACACGTTTGTGCCTGTTACCGGGTATTCAACAGCCATTGATCACGTAATTGTTAATACTGCTTCGCTCGACCTTGTTCGATACTGTACAGTTTTAGACGACCATTTCCTGAATGTGTCCGAGCACCTTCCCATTGTATGTACTATTGAGTTGAATATACTCGAGACTCCACTATTCCGAAAAAGGAGACCATCCTGGAAAAAAGCGATTGCTACTGATAAGACTGGGCAATACACAACTGTTCTAGAAAATCTGTTAAACGGAATCGCCTTACCTAGTGTCGACATACATGATACGAATGTCATTGATCAGTATTACGAGAAAATAGTGAACTGTCTCCACGCGGCAGCAGAGCGTACGATACCAGTTACTGTATAAAAGAAGCATCTAAAACCATACTGGAACAATACTCTGCACGATCTGCATAACTATGAAACGAGCGCGTGTATTTTGGATAAATGACGGGAGACCGAGGGGAATGGAGCACGAGTCGTACAGAAAATACAAAGAAACAAAAACTATATTCAGAAAGCAAATGAGAGACTCTTTTGATGAGTATGTATCGGCACAGCTGAGTGAGATAGATAAATCCAGTGACGTTGATAACGATTTATTCTGGACGCTGTACAATAATCGCAAAATCAACAGAAGACAAATACAGTCGGGGATAGAACACAATGGTCAGATAATCAGAGACACGGGTGGCATGTGTGAAGCATGGGCGACTCACTTTGAACAGCTGTACTGTGATGTCTCTAATGAAATATTTGACGAGGACTTCAAAAATAAAATAGAACAACAAGTGAAAAATGTAACAAACGAAAGAAAAGCTGAAGACGAGGCTTTACACATCACCGTTGACGTTCTGAAACTGAAATGTAGCAAGCTTAAGAACAACAAAGCCAGTGGATTTGATGGAATAAGTTATAAGTACCTCAAATTTGAAGGCCATATCCTTTATACTCACTTAGCCCATTTATTTAACTTAGTGATAAAATATGAACATATACCAGCTGATTGGAAGAACGGAGTTTTGGTGACATTATTCAAAGGGAATGGGAAACCCAGACACAGTCCAAATAGTTATCGTGGCATAACACTTCTATCAGTCATTTTCAAATTGTTCGAAATGGTTTTGGCTGATGACCTGAGTGATTATTTTGACTCCAGCGATTTTCCGTCTCGACAGCAGATGGCATATCAGAAGGGCCTAAGTAGCATATATGCCTCATTCAATCTACAAGAATGTATAAACCATAACATAGAGAGAGGTGAAAGTGTATATACTGTATTTCTAGACAGTGCCAAAGCATTTGACTGTGTTTGGCATAGCGGACTATTGTTTAAGTTATACGAGCGAGAAATAAGTGGAAAACGTTGGCGACTGCTGCAGAATATTTACACCAACATGAAAAGCTGTGTCACCTGCAACGGACAACTGTCTCGCTGGTTCAGCATGAAACGAGGGGTTAGGCAGGGTAGTGCCTTATCCGCTAAGCTGTATCTAGTCTTCATCGACGAGCTTCTGCGAAAGATAGAATATTCTGGAGAGGGTGCAATAATCATTGACGTAGCAGCGTGTGTGCCAACTCAAGCGGACGATGTTTGCCTGATTAGTATCAGATGGAGCGGCATGTGCGCCATGTTAAGTATGTGCGAGCAATATAGTATCCTATGGAGATTTCTATTTAACCCTATAAAGACATTTTCACCTACAGTTCCACGACCTATCAATCAGATATTGAAACTATATGGAGAGACAATTCCGAGTGTGAAGGAAACAACTCATGTGGGCATTGCTCTGGCCAGCTGCCCTACCTCTCTTGGTCGTATCAAAGATGCCTGCACTTCTCTGAAGACTATCACCATGTCCTTACTCAAATCGGGAGTGCACCCGAAAGCTCTGAATCCTTTAACGAGTGCCAAACTCGTCAAACAGATTGCGTATGCGAAAGCACTATACGGGTGTGAACTGTGGACACTGACAAATACAGAGATATTAATGCTAGAAAGGGCACAGAGATGGGTGTCAAAACTGATACAGGGATTCCCTAAGTTAACAAGATCTGATATGTGCGTCAGCCTGCTCGGGTGGACTTCAATCGAAGGTTATATAGATACGAGGAAAATGTTATTCTTCGGCAGACTGTGTAGATTAGATAAGAAGAAATTGCCTAAGATGATTTTTTAACAAGATTGTATTCATTTACAATGACCCCTTCTGCTAGAAAAATTCAGTTAGGTTTTATTCCGGATATCGTTAACATTTTAGAAAAATACGAACTGAGAGACTTTTTAGATGATTTTAAAGAACTTAGTACATTCCCATCTACTGGGAAGTGGAAGCGTATGGTGTCCGGTGCTTTAAGAGTGTATGAAGAGCGTAGGTGGTTGGACAGGATGCATCAAGACAGAGACTTTAATAGATTTCTGAAGGTACATAACAAGCTGGTACCGTCCGTCTGGTGGCAGCTGGCGAGACGGTACCCGGCACACAAAGACGCTATTCAGTACTTCATGACTCTGTTAATTACCGTACGAGAAACGGACCAGATTGAGCATATATGTGGGAAACTGTATACGGACTCGTTAGAGCATATAGTTATTTCATGTGATAAGACAGAGGAGCTACGTGATAAACTGTGGTGTGATTTCATAAACATAAGTGATATAAACTTTAGTTTACATGTGCATGCCTTAGATGACTGGGATCTTTTACATATATTATTAGGTGGTCCACTACTTTACGATATAGAGGAGGAATACGATGATTTTAGAATTAATTGTTTAAAAAGTATAATTGAAATGAAAAATTACTACTATAATTGAAAAACAGCAAAGAAGTTTTTCTGACAACCTTTGATCAGAGTAAACTGAATTCTGATTAAATAATCAACAGGGTGCAGCAATCATGTATATAACTTTATCATATACCTGTGCGTGCTAGGATAGTGATACACACTCATGTTTTCTATTTCCGTATCGATATAGTCAGTACCCGTATCGGTATCCTTTGAAACCGGGACTACTTTTACATCGCCCTCTATCGGGGAAACCCTTGAACTACAGTCAATTTCATTCATGATTTTCTACCAGTAGTAGTATAGTAATAGTAAAACTCCCAATCGTAAAACTTATCCGAAACACACATAGACGAACGGTCGGCGTATATTCTATAAATAAAATACTCAAAAGACATATAATTGCAAAAAGCAATGCTATTTTATTAAAATATTTATCGTCTGCTTCTCTTGATGTTTGTTGTTGTTGTTAGCCACATTCACACGTTTCGAAGTTCGACGATGTACTCAGCTCAAACAAGTTTAACAACGACATTGTGTATATTTATAACCGTTATTTCGTGTCAATTTACTGACGTTTACAAGTTATAAACACTCTTGGTGAGAAGTTTTCTCTGTGGAGTTCGGTCATCAAAGGTTATACATTGAACTTGTCGATCTCTGTGACTTTCCGTTCAGAACTATGGCTGATTATCTCGCCTTCGATAACAGCGATTCAGAACCTGCCAATTTCGACCTGGGTTTCTTGTCGGATGATGAACATACACATGGCTCCAGTATGATTTCCAGCAGCGATGATGCCATGCTAGTGGCAGAACTCGATCGGGTAACGGACCCGACCACGGAATCTGGCGGGCCAATTCAATCTGATGTGCAGGAAAAGCAAACACCCCCACTGACGCCAGAAAATTCTGAAAATATAGTCTACTCCCCGCCTGAAGACATCAAAATGTTGACCGCGCAGACACGAAATAACTTTCCACAAAGACACCCCACTTTCATCGACACAAGCGCAACAGAAAAGCTCGATTTGGTGGAGAGCATGAAGAACAAAAATACTGTTCGTAAAACGCAGAGTGTTAGCAAAATATTTGGCGGATGGCTGGCTTCTGGGCCACGATTCGAAAATCGCAGGATTCATGAAATTCCCCCAATGGAACTGAACAACTATGTTGGCTCATTCCTTTTGTCAATTCGAAAGCACGACGGGTCCGACTATGAGCCAGACACGCTCACAAGCTATCACACGGGCATCGACCGTTACCTTCGAGAAAATGAATACCCCTATAGTCTGCTTCTGGACAGGGAATTCCAAACATGTAGGGATGTTCTCGCATCCAAGCGAAAGGAACTGAAGCAAAAGGGGAAGGGGAATCGCCCAAATAAATATGACCCATTAACTGAAAATGAACAAAAAATGCTGAAAGAAAAGCGTGTCACTGGAGTCCATAGCCCCACAGCCTTGCGAAATCAAATGTGGTTGAACAATTCAATGCATTTTGGAATGAGACCCTCAAGCGAAAACAGAAAACTTAGATGGGGGGATATCGCGCTCAAAATTGATGAAAGGGGCGTGGAATATTTGGAATTTAACGAGAGGGACACAAAAACCAGAAGTGGCGCAAATGCGAACAGTCATGTCCGACCTTTCCAGCCGAAACAATTCGCCTTGCCCGGTAATCCCCTCGATTGTCCGGTTTCGGTTTACAAGGCTTATCGCGATCACCGACCCCTGAAGATGTGCGAAGCTGATGCCCCATTCTACTTGAGCGTAAATCATAAAAGAAATGCCGGTAGCCAAATCTGGTACAAATGTCAGCCCGCAGGAGAAAATACGCTCAAGTATATGGTGAAAAACATGGCCAATAAATCAAACTTACCTGGTCGTAAAACAAATCATAGTGCGCGACGATCCACTGCTACCCGTCTCCTCGATGCGGGAGTTCCGCCCACGACCATTATGCAGCTGACCGGGCACAAGAATATAGCAAGTCTGAATAATTATGCCGTGGCTTCTGCCAGCATGCAGGAGAAAATGAGCAACACTATTGCATGTTCACGGCCGATACCGTCTCGTACACCTGCCGCCGCTGAAGGCAGGTCACCGTCCTCTCCTTCCTCGTCAACAGCTAAGGAAAATATCGTAGTCTGTCAAACTGCCACTTCTTCAAATGAAAGTCCGTCCACCATCTCTAGTCTTGCTCGTGTTCCCTTGCAGAATACATCCAACACTTTCGTTGCGAAACACAGCGCCAGTCAAACAACTGCTGGAGTATTCCATGGTGCGACTTTCAACAACTGTACCCTAAATGTCACTCCCTGTCAGCAATCGGGCATGCATCCAATCTCTAAAAACACCACAGACTCTCAATAAAGTGTTAATTTATCGAAACTAAAGTTCTGGCCAACTCGAACTGCTGAACTGCTTTCCCCGTCTGACCGCGTTGTCTGACCTTGTTTGAATTTGTCGACTGTTAAATTTCAGTGCCGTACGGTACGGTACCTTTGTATAGGCCCGTTCTCACGATGCGATTTGTAGTAAATATTCGTCGGGGAATCTCCTGATTTGTAGAATGCAACTAATCGCATGAAATAGGACCGGTTCTATTTCATACGACTTGTAGCATGCGACTAAAATCGTACGGGTATTCTCACGATGCAACTCGGTTGTATTCTACAAGTTGTTACTACAAATCGCACGGTGAGAATGCGGTTCAGGAGTTGTACGGATTCCACATGTTTGCTGTTGGAAAAACACACTTTGCCTTACTATTTCGAATTAATTGTTCTCATTCTTGAGTGTGGAATAGCTATTGAAAATATTCAAAGTATACGAAGTAAATGTTCAGTCAATACTTCAAACACGAGTTCTCTGTTGTTCTTCTGTCTATCCTGACCTAGATTTATCAGGCTGAGGCGAGTTTATTTTTAGCTACAGAACCCGCGCGCGGAGTAATACATTTACGTCGAATGAACTCAACGCATCTAGAGAATGCGCATTAGGACGTAGTTCCGGAATGAAACCATCGTTTAAGTGTCAAAAGAAGAAGATATATGATAAATAAATTATCGGGTCACTGTGTTATTCCGGCACTTTGTATCAGCTCTCGTTCTCGGAGTCTGGATCGCCGCATCGACCTCGACCTGCGGTCTCGGTCGATACGGCGATCCAGACTCCGAGAACTCGAGCTGATACAAAGTGCCGGAACAACACAGTGACCCGATAATGTATATGTATCGCCTGTATGTGCTTGTTTCTATTATCTAATGTGAGCTTATTTTAATTATTTGCCATGTATTGTGATCCTTTTGCTATGTAATTATGCAAAATATACTCTCCAGATGGAGGAATAAAGATGATAATATGGATTAAGAATACTGATCAGCGATACGGATTTGATATTTTTGGGACATCATGATGTCTTGCCGGCATCATTGAAAACTGTTGACCGCTTCTCTGTTGCAGGAATCTAGCCTATGTTTATGTATACTATGACTGTCTTTTTGAATTTTGTGCTAATGCTATGGAATAGGTCGTTGGATTATGGACGCGAATATTCTTTAATGGACGACGGCTGAATTATGAATGACGGACCAGACGATTGTAATTTTCTCTATGCCCTACTATGAGGGGGATTTTTTAACCGTCAAAAATATTTTTATTGGCGATTTCGTTGAGCATTTCTTCCCATCTTAAAATTGTTTTCATCCACACCGGTGAATATATCTGTGCCGAAAATGTGAATTATATAATCTGTCTCTAGTTTGGAAAAAATCTGGAATTTTGCTTTAATGGGAGAAGAGGTAATTTCAGCAAATTTGCTCTGCAGTTGTCCCCAACATACATTATATGTTGCCAGGGCTGTACCACAAAATTCATAAATATACGTCCTTTTCAGAATTCGACCCCAGGACGAAAAATGAAAATTCCAATTGTTTCCACGTCTTTCGGAAATGTTCACTGACTGAACATATAGTTGGAATTATATGTATTATATATGTTTGCAAAGTGGCAAACTTTTAACTTGAAGATAATATTAACAATGAAAGTGTACCAACCTACATGCAGTACATATCATTTGCCTAACTTTGCACTAAGCTTTACCGTATTCACATAGCGGATAGGGAATCCTGTAGAAAAGGTGTTCGTGTGTGGGATTGACCGTCTACTACGATCATCGTTATTTGCAATATACACGTTGTCGCGTACTCAACGTCTCACATTGGGAAGGTTAGATATATTATTATATAATGGCAATAGCATGACATCGAGAACGGACTCAAACATACAGCGAATTTCTTTGGGTGACGACCTTCGACCGATTGTCGATTTAATAACCTTTTATACGTCCATGTTAAGTCTGTTACTATTGGGATGGAAAGACTATATCCCTGTACCAACAATCTAGAACTGGAATTATATATGTTATTCCTACGAGCCCATTTGTCACTTTCAACTAAAGTATCGGCCTTATTTTGGGAAAAGATATCTAGCGGGAAAATAATAAGCGCGAAATAGAGATCAGGTTTTGGAAACCTAGTGGTGAGCAGGGAGACAGCGTCAGCGTCGGACCTTGCCAACAGTTTCTTACATCGAACGGTGATACTCCTCAATTTTCATCAGGTGCGTTAACAGACAAATACATCATTTCTCGTTAAGCCTCTGTTAGGTGCTGAAAATAGATGCGTGAGTGAGAAACGGAGCATCATATGAATCAATCTTGATCCTTGGGATGTCTGGATTTTTGTGCGTTATGCACTCAGAATATCAGTCATACAACTTATGACTGTCATTACTCCGGTATTTTCCAACCACAACGGCATGTTATTTCCTGATATTTGGATAGTTTACCTTGTTACTTTATTGTTCGTCAAAGGGAAATATTGCAAAAGTGCTTGCTCATAACTAAGCTATCGTACACAGTGTGGGTTCTGCAACCACTGAACAGCAAATTTGGCCACCTGAACTGTACATTTGGGAATAAAAATTCCATGTCATTAACTACAAAATGTGAATTCTAAAGCGCGGCATAATTTCCTGCGCTCAAATTGGCACGGCTTGCCATCCCAGAGGAGAGGAAACATCTTAGCAACAAGCCTGTCGTGAAAATGAAATTGCTAAACATAGAAATATACTCTTACAAAATACAGAATATTCAGTTTAACAGATGGCGAATTTATCGTATAAATCATAATGAATGCCACTAAGTAGTCGTCATGGGGATGAGACACCATCATCCATATGAATGAACATTAGAAGTGGTAACACGCGAGGGGTTACATTTATCATTTCCGTATATTTATACAAATTTGATGGAAATGTTTGCACCTTCTACACCATCAGGGGTCTAAACAACGAAGGCTAATAGTCCATCATTCCAAACTAAAAAAGGATTTATTTTAGGATGAGCCTCGACCCACGGTATAGAAAATTTTTAATGTGATTTTTTGTTAGACCAGACATTGACACATCTTTCTAAGGGGTAGCCTTTAATAATATGGACAGGTGTCAGTTATGTAGGTCAGTATGTCACCATTCTGTTTTCAAAGCCCAATTAATGGTATGCGTTAATTTTGCTAGTTAATACACAGATGAAAGGACATCTGTGACGCATGTACTGTTTTGTTGATTTTTTTTCTCTCCATGAAAAGTCATAATGATTTATTAAGGTTAATCCATTTAATGGGTCAAAAGATCACAGCATCACGTTGAGTTTACAATGAACGTTTTTGCTTTAGGATCAAATGATAACCAACTTGGGACTGTCGGGTATGAGGTGAACATAATATACGTGTCATGGGTAGGCATAACACATTTAATGATATTCCGCTATTTAAACTTCCTCGGATGTTACAAATAAGGCAGCATTGTGAAGGTAGGGTATGTACCCTACATTATGTGAGTTAATATGTCAACGAATTTAATTTAAGGCAAGAATTAGTGTAGATGTGTAGATAGATGTCTTAGTCTGTATCATACAAGGGAAAATTTATAACTGAAAAAGACCGGTTTATCCACAAGTATTTGGTAAAATAATTTCATCATATTCCTAGAAGTAGTTGATCACAAACATGCACAAACATTCGGAAATGATTCGCTAGGGTAAATGATGTGGGTCAGTACCGGTTGGTCATCAATCCAATCTACAAAATAGGCGTTTAGTTTTGCTAGTTAATGACATCTGCATCAAATAAATACTATCGGTTGGTCATGAACCAATATGTGGTATGATATTCCCGTATTTGCCTGACATGGTTTCCTCTGTATAATGTTTTGAACTTCAACACGGGTTTCTGAAGCAAATATCGAGTACATGATATCGAGACTTTTGAAAACTATTATTTGTTTTTTCGGCTGAGTAATACTTCCCAGCTACATGGTCCCTCTTGGGACTGTTTTATATCTAAATTAAGTAAAATAGTGTGTTCTTATGCATTTTGACGGACTATTTTTACTTTGAAGAACTTTTGTAGAGTGATCTTTGTATAGAAAAATACCTCAAGCGGAACTGACTTTTTCCCCCTTCTGGGTCCAGGTTAAATTCGAAACATTTTTCAATCTAGATGTAAAATTGTACATTCTTGTGCATTTTACAGTATATATATTTCGATTTGTGAAAATTTTTAGAGTTCTGCATAAACGTAAGGAACTCAATCCCGACTGTTTTGGACTGCATCATGTGCCTGCTCATTTTCAAAACTAAATGTAAAACGGGATAAGCTCTATCTTCATTTTTCATTTTAAGGGCTTCATAAGACTAATGCAGAGGTGCCTCCTGGAAAATTATTGAGATTTCAGATGCAAAACACTACGCTATGGTGCATTCTGATAGTACGATTATCTTATTTGTCATTCTCTTCGAAAAATCGTTAGAACTACATACTAAATCTAGATCTACTGCTTAGTATATTTTTTCTTTTGAAATCATTGGACCCCTGTTCGCCGTTCCTGTGATGGTACACATTTCATCTCCCTAGATTTGATGGCGTACATGCTACAATAAAGCTATTGCAGATGAGCTACGCATCTCTCAACACTGAAGCCCCATACGAGCAAGCGATCCCTTGTACAAATACCTCTCCGATTATCATCACGCAATTTGTATAATGACTTACATGAGCTGATCACTACACTCAGTGCGCGATACCATACCATCATCATGTGAGTTTAAATCCCTGACGTATGGGCATCATAACTCAAACGTATATGGGATGTCGTCACATGATAGACTATCGGTCGAAATGCTCTTATAATCCACCCAGAACAGTTTGATATCCAATATATTTCGAAAGCCTTCATCACAGACCATGTTTTCAAGATCTGATTTGTATATGTATAAATTGGCAGAGAAGAAAAGATGATGGGTTGATCCAGTTTATTAAGCCTTGATTTCCAAGAGAGCTTCTCTATAGAAGTTACTTGATTGCCAGATCGACTCAGAAGGAACTACTGACTGGATATTCCCAGGTGACGATGACAATCCACGAAGTCACTACATTTACGTTCAGGTGATCCAGCAGAAAGCCGTTAAAGGGGCCCTAACTCTGGGAGTCAATGTGACTCGTACGTCTAGGTGGCCCGACAGCAATACACCTTAATACAATCGGTTAAAACGCAACTCCAAATACACGCTCATTCTAGTACATGTCATCGAATACAATATATATCTTTACGCACTGACATTGGAGATGTCAAGAAGCTTAATGAAATGTTATTTATGAGACATGAAATTCGATTCACCAAATTCTTATTTCTTGTTTAATCCGTAATTGACTACCATTGAATACCCCGCCCCCTCCTGAATAGGCACAGAATAAGTCGTTTTCTTACAGTCATTTTACCCGCTGCCAGTTTAAGCTTACCTGGGATCTGCAAGACAACGACAATGATATATTCTTTAAGGTGCAATAGGACGGATGAACCAGTTCATAACCTCCGACTCGTGGAACTCGTTGTCTTTCTCGATTCCTATCGAGGGCCGTATTCTATAGTCGTGATCAGAAAACACGCCGAGCACAGATTACCGGGTCGATGTCATAAATTCGTCGTGAATGTTCGTCTTCCTTTTACGATATTACGTACATTACAGTAAACTATGAAATATACTCCATCTGATATTATTAGCGGATTTCGGAGGATGGACTTATGCCGAATCTATCTCAAAAATATTCACAGATCTTTGATCAACTCAGCAAACGTTTTGAAACGTCTCGAAATAGTATTTACATTTTTGTCACCGGATCATGTCCTGCGTGCAATGTATTATGGGCGATTTATTGAGACTGATTTGTAATAGAGACTGGAAACACAGCTGTAGAGCACAGTATCACGAATATGACCTATGTACGTCTCATAATATAATAATTTATCGAGAGGGTATGCATTGCTTATCGTTGTGAATGAATATCATGGAAAACTTATGCAAATCAACCCATACGCCCAAACTTAATTACACTCAAACTGAATGTGCGGTTCAGGCGGTACATGTATGTACTTATATGTGGAGAATGTGTGAGAATTGTGTCTAATTACGCTAGGGCCGTATGAACCCATGTACTTACAGTCATAATCAAAGCGCTACTGAAATACAGCATTCTCTATATGACGACTTTACAACGAATATCATATGGATTAAGAATACTGCTTAGCGATACGGACGATATGTTTGGAACATCATGATGTTCATTGAAAACTGTTGACCGTTTCTCTCTTGCAGGAAACTAGCCTATGTTTATGCATACTATAAGTGTCTTTTTTTAATTTGGTGCTAATTCTGTTGGAATGGAATATGGAATAGGTCTTTGTATTATGGACGCGGATATTCCGACGGCTGAATAATGAATGACGGACGAGACGCTTGTAATTGTGTGTTATTTGTATTAATTTAAATGTCATTTATTGTAGGATGTTTCTGTTGCAACAGGATTGTTGTCAACCTCCAAACATACTCGATGTATTTAAATTAACATATCACAGCAGGCAGACAAGTTGCCTTGGTGCAATATCGATGCAAATCTGGGTCTTATATCTGCGTCACACTCTTGATGAAACGTTTCTTTAAAAGTTCGATTCAGTAACAATAATGCCCCGTTTGTCATTATTTCCACAATATGCAGTTTTGTTAAACAATTATCCTTCATTAACCATATGCTCTATGAAATATGCTAATTTATATCATTCATACTTTTTAACGAAACTTGATATGGAAATTATATAAAAAAGATGATCTTAAGAGATTATTACATCCCGTCGTAAAACGCTTTTTAATGTATTGTTTGTTAACAGTGAGGTCTTGTGTACCAAAAATTGTCAGAGATCACACATGTTTGATTATTAAAATATTCTACAATTTTGCATTAATATTAGATCAAGACAAACCGAAGTTATGTGCCAGAATTTGAAACTTGTTGTTCTGTTAATCACAAAATATTGAGACTATCTGGAGGGTGACAACAATCCCGGGAAAACAACAACATTCAACAATAAACGGCTCTTAAAGTGAACAATTACGTCAGCCGTTCTCAAGGCAACATGCGTTTCAAATTGAGAGATGAGATTCAAAACCAGGATATCCTTCGATATCATTCTTGGTCCTTGTGGTAACTTCAGGTGCACTGCAATCGAAAATTATCCTTCATGATCTGGGACATGTTCGTTATGCTTGCGATACAATATTTTGATATTTCAGTTCATTGCTGTAGCAATACCACCTGTGTTCAGTTATTGTTTGTCCATCCAGGGAGATAGAAGTGCCTCAACAATATATTAATATATCTCATATACATGGTCCGATAGTCAATCTGGTTGCAATTAACCGGCGGAACTTTTTGCTTATGGCTTTGCAGTAGTATGGCTCTATGTCCTAAATCAAGGCTTAGGCGCGAACCCATAGTCAAAATCGGCTTATCATTAACATCGTCAGTAGTTCATTATCGATGAGTTCGATTAGCCGGTGATTAACACCAGAGAAGGTAAGACTACAAATCCCGCTTAATGTTGGAAACGACTGTTCTCAAGGTCTTAATCTGTGAGAGATATGTGGATGTTTGGGTTTGAGAGATTGGGAATAATTGAAACTTTGGCGCATATTGAAGAATATCAGGGCAAATTGGTTAAATGATGAGGTTTTTATTTACTACACGGATTGCGCGTCATTATTCTCCGGAAAACGACATAGAACAATTGTGTTTCCTTTAAACTCTCGATAAGCAAACGATCGATCTTGAACCATTCTTGAAAATATCGAGAGGAAACATTTCATGAAAAAACGAAGTCGTTTTATAGCGTAACAAAACACTTGCTTGAACTTTGGTATTTGAATATTTGTCGACCCGTCTGCCTCGACATTGACCAGACACAAAGGAAACTGGCATCGTGAAATTGACAGATACAAGGCCTAAGTGCATTTGGGGGGGTTGTTACATTATATTGTTCTACAGTTGAAGGTGCATTGAAAGTCCACGCCTGTATTTATGTGTGCTTAAATGAGTGAAATAATTGGGCGGTGTATATATATTGATATTTATCATAGCGTTTTCTCCTCTTCTTTTCCATTGATAGGAGAATAACGAAATGCATTAATGACATTAATGAGAGAGCTGTTATGGACGCGGATATTCTTTAATGGACGATGGCTGAATTATGAATGACGGACCAGACGCATGTAATTGGAGACGCCTCTTTTTCATACTCTACACTTCGGTCTCACCTTAAAAAAATATGCTGTCCCAGCTCAAATATGACAATCATCAAAATGTTTTAGTCTAATCTCTACGGTGTATTGAAACCCCAGAAAACTATTTCCTGGAGATAAACGAGTATCCTCTGAGATATGATTTGTAGCTCATGTACTTGAAGGTAAAGTGTTGCACACGCACCATCATCTGGACAGCTAAGGAGCAAATTTAGCACCCCTGGTGGTGTCGATCTGGTCGATAATGATTGTGCGTGTCAATTTCCAATGCCCTCAGTCCACACGGAAAGTTTATACACAGATCACATAGGCTTTTTATTATAGGATCTTTCCTTTGGAAGTCGATATATAGTTTGCCAGTGCAACGATATGTTGTATGGTTATCGGGCTATGTGTGTTGAAAATCGGGCCTTGCATGACAGAAACCCTGTTTAGAACGTTATTATATTTGCCGGTGAATGGGTTATTGTGTCGACGCAGTTATTCAATCGTTAGTAAACTCCCAACCCTCACCGATTTTGACCAATCATATACCACCTTTTTTGAATGGATAACTTGTATAGGCTTTGATATCAGGGGAAACAGGTAGACATATTTGCATATCAACACTCACCAGGTATGCATGCCAGAAGTCCCCGGGCGAGTAGTACAATTTACTTCGTGCAGCAGAAATTCGAAGTGTTAATAATAGGCCCGCGTACCGGGGAGAGGGTTAAATCTACATAATATCGTGAATCGTGAAGTTTGTTTCGTGAATCACCGTGCGCTTGAATTTTACATGACAGGACTAAATCCCGGGTTTTTACTGTCCGCACTCTATGCCAATTTAGTTACGATGTGTGATTTTCTTTCGCGCAATAGGTCAGGTCCCGTACATAACACCTGTTTATTTCTTGGGGCAAATAAACGTTTACAGGTTCACCTCCTCTTCCTTCCATACTATAATCCACGTGTAATTCTCATACACTGTGAAGTATGCTTTTTTTTTCGGTGAGTAATTTTCCCTTCTGGCTCGGTTTATAGAATAGAATGCAATTTTATTTGCAATACACCTTTTACAGGCCGAGCAAATCTAGCAACAAATCAAAAGTTTTAAGCGTTTAACATACACATATATGGAAACTCAAGATATGAATAAGCAAGTATATATACAAGTAACAGTCTTGATTTCTGACCTATATTACGGTTTTTACGACAGCATGAACTTTCGACATTAGCATATTACTTTTAGAATGACAAAGGATTTCGAATGTTCATTCCAGCGCAATAAAGATTTTTTCGGCAGTACGCTGCTCTTGTCCATTACTACGGCTCTTAGTCGAGCGTGATCTTTCAGCTGAGATTTTTATTGAGATTTCAGATGCAAAACACTACGCTATGGTGCATTCTGATAGTACGATTATCTTATTTGTCATTCTCTTCGAAAAATCGTTAGAACTACATACTAAATCTAGATCTACTGCTTAGTATATTTTTTCTTTTGAAATCATTGGACCCCTGTTCCGCCGTTCCTGTGATGGTACACATTTCATCTCCCTAGATTTGATGGCGTACATGCTACAATAAAGCTATTGCAGATGAGCTACGCATCTCTCAACACTGAAGCCCCATACGAGCAAGCGATCCCTTGTACAAATACCTCTCCGATTATCATCACGCAATTTGTATAATGACTTACATGAGCTGATCACTACACTCAGTGCGCGATACCATACCATCATCATGTGAGTTTAAATCCCTGACGTATGGGCATCATAACTCAAACGTATATGGGATGTCGTCACATGATAGACTATCGGTCGAAATGCTCTTATAATCCATCCAGAACAGTTTGATATCCAATATATTTCGAAAGCCTTCATCAGAGACCATGTTTTCAAGATCTGATTTGTATATGTATAAATTGGCAGAGAAGAAAAGATGATGGGTTGATCCAGTTTATTAAGCCTTGATTTCCAAGAGAGCTTCTCTATAGAAGTTACTTGATTGCCAGATCGACTCAGAAGGAACTACTGACTGGATATTCCCAGGTGACGATGACAATCCACGAAGTCACTACATTTACGTTCAGGTGATCCAGCAGAAAGCCGTTAAAGGGGCCCTAACTCTGGGAGTCAATGTGACTCGTACGTCTAGGTGGCCCGACAGCAATACACCTTAATACAATCGGTTAAAACGCAACTCCAAATACACGCTCATTCTAGTACATGTCATCGAATACAATATATATCTTTACGCACTGACATTGGAGATGTCAAGAAGCTTAATGAAATGTTATTTATGAGACATGAAATTCGATTCACCAAATTCTTATTTCTTGTTTAATCCGTAATTGACTACCATTGAATACCCCGCCCCCTCCTGAATAGGCACAGAATAAGTCGTTTTCTTACAGTCATTTTACCCGCTGCCAGTTTAAGCTTACCTGGGATCTGCAAGACAACGACAATGATATATTCTTTAAGGTGCAATAGGACGGATGAACCAGTTCATAACCTCCGACTCGTGGAACTCGTTGTCTTTCTCGATTCCTATCGAGGGCCGTATTCTATAGTCGTGATCAGAAAACACGCCGAGCACAGATTACCGGGTCGATGTCATAAATTCGTCGTGAATGTTCGTCTTCCTTTTACGATATTACGTACATTACAGTAAACTATGAAATATACTCCATCTGATATTATTAGCGGATTTCGGAGGATGGACTTATGCCGAATCTATCTCAAAAATATTCACAGATCTTTGATCAACTCAGCAAACGTTTTGAAACGTCTCGAAATAGTATTTACATTTTTGTCACCGGATCATGTCCTGCGTGCAATGTATTATGGGCGATTTATTGAGACTGATTTGTAATAGAGACTGGAAACACAGCTGTAGAGCACAGTATCACGAATATGACCTATGTACGTCTCATAATATAATAATTTATCGAGAGGGTATGCATTGCTTATCGTTGTGAATGAATATCATGGAAAACTTATGCAAATCAACCCATACGCCCAAACTTAATTACACTCAAACTGAATGTGCGGTTCAGGCGGTACATGTATGTACTTATATGTGGAGAATGTGTGAGAATTGTGTCTAATTACGCTAGGGCCGTATGAACCCATGTACTTACAGTCATAATCAAAGCGCTACTGAAATACAGCATTCTCTATATGACGACTTTACAACGAATATCATATGGATTAAGAATACTGCTTAGCGATACGGACGATATGTTTGGAACATCATGATGTTCATTGAAAACTGTTGACCGTTTCTCTCTTGCAGGAAACTAGCCTATGTTTATGCATACTATAAGTGTCTTTTTTTAATTTGGTGCTAATTCTGTTGGAATGGAATATGGAATAGGTCTTTGTATTATGGACGCGGATATTCCGACGGCTGAATAATGAATGACGGACGAGACGCTTGTAATTGTGTGTTATTTGTATTAATTTAAATGTCATTTATTGTAGGATGTTTCTGTTGCAACAGGATTGTTGTCAACCTCCAACCATACATGGCAATTTTTTTAAGGATTGGACATGTACCCATGGAGGATGAGCAATCAGGAATCATCCCTTGTAGTAGTGCCTCTGAGAAGGGATTTCTTTACCAATGGGCGAAACCCAGTGTGAGGCAACACCAACTTTATTTTATGTTTCACGGGCCCGCCAAAATTAAAAACTTGAATATCAGAATAAAAATAAAATTTCAAATTTCCCCCCCTTTTTTTCTCTGCGGAAGTTTGAACATGAAGATTTCAATCCATTTTTCATTCGCTGTTGTATTCTATCTGAAACAATGCCAGCAAATAAAAATGCCAAACAACTGGAAGTCAGCGAATTGTTGTTGTAAAATGCTGCTAAAAGTAAGTGGCAACAAAGACATTCTACATAAATCGGGAACCTTCACTGGCTGTGTGATCTATCACTGTGTTAATTGGTACCCATATTTCGACAGTGACGTGATATGTCAGAGCCTGGAAATAGTTGATGTTTCACCAGCTCAGCCGATATGGCATGGTTTTAAGTTAATGTTGAAGCATGAGGCTGTTACAACACACGCGAATTTCAGTAGATTGATTTGGACAACAACCACAGCCACAATGAAGATGGGAATGTTGTTGGCAGTTAAAAGTATGTGACTTAACATACAGTTTTTGAACTTGAGAAAATAAGTCAACGTTAGTCATATTCATGGACTCCAGGTTTAATTCCTTTTTAACTACAACTATAGTCTTGCACTGTGATGAACACATTCATACACATATACTTATATTTCACAACTAAGCATACATGGTTTTCATATTACCGTGGCTTGAATTCAGTCTGAAATTTTGAACACCTACCAGTGGAGTCACAGACTTTGGTGGAGAGTTCTATTTCGACAAATCGATCCACAGGAGATTTAGGATTTCGGACATGTTTATATCGACAGTAACCAGCAGTCTTCAACAGACGGGCATTCCATCTCATTGTTAGGCCTATATCACGCAGTAACTACAATTTGGAAAAACAAACAGAAAGCCATGTTGAAACTATTTTTGGATTGATACTAAGCAAACAATAAAATATATGGTAGGAAGGGACAATGATCATGCAAGGCATAAATATTTGTTCTAATCTTTTGTTTTTATACCATTTATAATTGTCTCCACGTGTGATGACAACGACGGAGCATGTCAGAAATAAGATTTGTCTTTCACTTCCATGAAGTAATGTCATGCAGGAATTTAAAGAAATTGAAAGAATTGTACATTTAAAAATACTGGCGAATTCACAGAATTTGTCAAATTGATGAAGGTAAAAAAATCAGTTTTACATAACCAGGTTACATGACAGAGAAAACCAGCTGAAAACTAGAGTACGAGTACGTATAGACTGAGGGATGCACACATTTGATCAAAATGATCAGTAAGGCTGCTTACAAGATGGCATAGATATATGTTGATGGTTAACATTTCAAGGAGGAGGAGGGAATTTGGGTTAATGTCACTCAAGTTTGTTTCACTCATATGGTGACAGTCAGTTTGGTTGGTGGAAGAAGCCGGAGTACCCGGAGAGAACCACCACCCTTCGGCAAGTAACTGACAAACTTTCACACATGGACCAACTGGGCTCGAACCCTAACATTTCACGAGTAAGTTGAATGGGATTGAGTCGGGTGGCGGTGGAAATGATCACAAGATACCCCCTGGATGCACATTTGATAGAAATTGACGAATATTTGTAGTGGAACATAAGTATACATGTTATAGCAGTTTACAGGGAAGTTCATTTAGATTGCGTTTGGTGGCGGCACGGTATGTAACTAGTTCACAATGAGACCTCCTCGGTCCCGACTGTGGTTAATGGATTGTCTACGCATGTTATGCTCCGGACACGAAATGTTACGGACTGACATAGAAAATTTTGACCCTAGGTGGTACCACCTGTAGATGCATATGCACCATTCCGGAGCAAGGTCTCATAGTATGGTAGCTACATACAAAATTTGAGAAGAATCTAATCAGCGGTTGTCAAGTTCTGCTCCAGAAACAAAATGTTACAGACCAACTAAGAAAATTCTGCCCATAGGTGGCATCACTTGTAGACGCACACGCGCCAAACGCAATTCCAAGTGGGGTCTCATAGTATGGTAGCTATACAAAATTTGAGAAGAATCCAATTAACTGTTGTCAAGTTATGCTCTGGAAACGAAATGTTACGGACCGACAAGAGAAAGTTTTGACCCTAGGTGGCGCCACCTGTAGACGCACATGTGCCAAATACAATCCCAAGCGAGGTCTCATGGTATGGTAGCTGCATATCAAATTTGCGAGGAATCCAAGTAGCGGTTGTCAAGTTATGCTCCGGAAATGAAATGTTATGGACCGAGAAATTTCTGCCCATAGGTGGCGCCACCTGTAGATGCACATGCGCCAAATGCAATCCCAAGCGAGGTCTCATGGTATGGTAGCTACATACAAAATTTGAGAAGATACAAGTAGCTGTTGTCAAGTTATGCTCTGAAAACAAAATGTTACGGACCGACAAGTTTTGACCCTAGGTGGCGCCACCTGTAGAAGCACATGCGCCAAATGCAATCTCAAGCGAGGTCTCATGGTATGGTAGCTGCATACCAAATTTGAGAGGAATCAAAGTAGCGGTTGTCATGTTATGCTCCGGAAACGAAATGTTATGGACCAAGGGATGGACAGACGGACAAGCTGAAACCAGTATACTCCCCAGGATGTAAAGTTGGTGAGATGGAGAAGTTGGCAAGCTTGTATTCACCACCAGTAATTTAGTTGACTGCAAATCTGTCTGAGGGCTGTTGATTCTCACATTAGAATCAGTGCTCTATTAACAAAGTGTAAAACAAGTTCCTTATTCCTTCTTCACTATTGTTACTGTTGACATTGTGATACAGTTGCTAGCGGTGACTTTTAGCCTAGCCATAATTGTTAGTTACTAATGAGAGACTTGCACAGCAGGACCAGAATATAAACAGGAAGAGCTAGTTCTGTAGCTTGATTGGTTAACACAGAATTGGTAATCACACAAACTGACTGGATAATTTGTCTAGTGCAAACCCTTCATTTGACACTGTTGCTTTGAAAACAATTGGATATTTCATAGGAAGAGGTTGAGGTTTGTAAATAAACATGGATCTGAATGGGGGAGAGGATAGACCTTCAGATATGTTGTTGATATGTTCTCATACTAATATAGACTTACTCTGTTATCAAACACAGTTTCGTTATACAGGGTGAACAAATTCCACATCAACTCTTCTTTCAACTTCCCAAACTGTCTGCTAAACCTGTAATAATAACTTCTAATTCTCATTTTTATAAAAAAAAGGAACAGACGTAACATATATCGTACATTTGCAGCAGAGGCATATATTTCATAGGAAAAAATCACAAGGGCTCTGGAAGAAAAGATGTCGATATTGATCATACTTCATCATATGGTATTTGATGGTACAGTATATTGGACTTTTGTATGAACTGATTTTCTGTATAAAAACATAACACTGAAAGCAAAGGATTGGTCTTGTTACAGTACATATAGATTTGTATGGTATTACCTGTATTGTAACAAGAATACCCCTACAGTTAATTATTTAATAATTTATTAGTAACTCTATTACATGTAACATTCCCGCAAAATTTTAGGGTGAATTCCTACCATCAATGAGATTGTTAATTACCTGAGAGCTTCAGGGTCCTTACTGCTGTCGGGTACGTTTGATGATAGAGACTGTAGGAAGGATGGGGTAGCTGAGGATGGGGTAGAGGAGGATGGGGTAGGGAGGGACAGTGTGGAGGTTACAGCTGATTGGACCTTAGCAGATGATGGTGTAGACTTCGACTCTGTGAAGCATAAAAAAAAAGAATCAAAAGCAATAAAGGATATATGCCGTTTACATGGGGAAATTTTTTTATGCGTGACAGTAATTAAGTAATCTTTTTTTTTAATCCAAAACTTGAAGAAAAAAAAGTATTTTTCTTGAAGTATAGATAATGAAATATCAGCCTGGAAAAACTTATGGTCAGTTTCATAAAAAATAATTTACTCTTTTACCATGTTTACATGTAACAAAAATATGACATGCCAAACCAGAATCATTGGTTCTTTCAAATAAGCAAACTTCATGATATATCATGCGACATAATAATAATTTTGTTTTGATGCATCATATTTTTATTACAAGAGAACATCTTCTTTACAAATGCCTCAAAAACACCAAAATAGGTCAGGGAGCAGATTTTGATCAAGCATCAATTTTTAAGCAGTTAACCATTATAAGATTATTCCAGGATTGTCCTTCAGTATGCATACTTCAACAAAAATATGATTTTTCTGGTTTTGGATAGGAAAAACATCAGCTTTATTTCCTCCACACACAAAGGAGTTTTCTCCATGTTAATGTCACATATCCTTTAGTTTGACAGATATATATTTAGTTGCTTACTTCCACAATCACCATATCATGCAATTATGTAGACATTATGCAATTATATTAGATAATTTGAATTAAAGTAACAATAGTGAGGTTAATAATGAGCTTAAGGTAAAATGACAAGGTGTTTAGCAGGTGCCAGAAACCATCAATACACATCCTTACAGCATCCTTCAGATAAAGTCAGGTAAGAAGTGATTAACTGTAGAAATTCAGCATTGCTGATCTTTCTCTGTTCACTGAACACTGTGATGTTATGGTGGTCCCTCTCATTCATGCACAATCTACTATATAACAGGTGATCAAACGAGGTAAGCCATAATGAGTGTTGTGGCATGGTTCTCCTGTCTTGAAGATCTTGATTTTTAATGCTTGTCACACAGTTCAAAGTAAAAAGAATTTATGCAAGATAACTCTTGCATAATACCTAATCTAATAGGTAAGGATGTAAATGAACGATAGTAAACACCGGTTTCAAACCTTTGCATTTCACCTTTGACAAAAACATCTGAAAATTGAGCTTACTGCAGACCGGTTTCGGTGTCTTGAATGTGGGTGTTGAGGATGGTTTGGGTGTTGAGGATGGTTTGGGTTTTAGGAATGGTTTGGGTTTGACAACAGCAAAATTCTCTTCATCACTATCACTGTCTATCTCTATTACCTTTCTGTGTGAACTGAAATGGAAGAGAAACTGTGAAAACATAATATATATATAGTCATGTAATAGATTGTTCAGAAAAAAATTAGTGTTTAACTATCTGAGCTATACTCCACCTTTATACTATTGCTGGTATACTTTGTTCATTACAGCATGAGAATAGGTCACCCTTGAACTACCAGATTTTGAAAACATCAAGTGGTAACAGTGACTGCATCTCTGTATCTTGTACAAAAGGTGAGCCGCAGGAATCATTCAAACTGCCCTCAAACTGCCCTGCCTTATGCTACATTGTATCTCAACATTGACTACTTGATTCCAAATGAGATATCAAAGACATGGCTCAATATTATTCGATCCTTTGATCTTCACCAGTTGGTGACTGAACCCACAAGAGTCACAAGCATCAGAGAATCTTGCCTAGACCATATTTACACAACAATGCCATCTAATATTGTAGAGGTGAAAGTGCCTCACTGTGCTATTAGTGACCACTATCCCACATGTTTCACAAAGTCAAATTTTTCTAAAATGCCTAAAAACTCACACATTCAGACAACTTACAGAGATTTCAAAAATTTTGATGAGAAAGCCTTCCTAAAGGATGTCAGTGAAGTACCTTTCCAACTGGTTGAGTTGGAAAGTGACCCTAACGCTTCTCTAAATATCTGGTACTGTTTGTTTAAAAATGTTATTGAAAAACATGCCCCACTGAAAACAAAAAAGGTCAAGCGTTACAAACAACCAGACTGGTACTCTGATGAAATTAAACAGGCTCGTCAAAACAGGGATATGTATCACAGAAAGAAAGATCAAAGAAGATACAGATACTGGCGAAATAAGACTAAGGCTTTAATTCATGAAGCAAAGTCTAAACAAGTTCAAGCTGCTGTGGAAGACAAGACTAGTTCGAAAAATATCTGGAAAATGTTGAAGGATCTTGGTTCCAAATCATCACCTCCCCACTTCCCATCAATGTTAGATGACCCCCATAACAGCAAACCTACAAACAAGACTCAAAACATTGCAAATATTCTAAATGATTATTTTGCTACAGCTGGCAGAGGCTAAAAAAATTCGAATAACACAGACCTGTCAAAACTCAAAGAGTTCATTCAGAGCAAACTTAACCAAGAAACACAACTCAGTATCACATTCATTTCTCAGGCAGATGTCTTTAAAAACCTGATGGAGCTTGACCCCAAAAAATCTACTGGACTGGATGGTATTGGTCCAAGGCTTCTCACTCTAACTGCACCCTTTATTGCTCCATCCTTAACTTTTATTTTCAATCAGTCTATCGGAACAGATATATTTCCTGATGAATTCAAAAATGCTAGAATAACACCCATCTATAAAAAAGGCTCAAAAACATCTCCGAACAACTACAGACCCATTTCGATACTTCCAACTTTGTCCAAAATGCTGGAAAGGCACATCGCCAACCAACTTAATGATTTTCTCAATACCCATGAATTGCTACATGAGCTACAATCAGGATTTAGATCTCGTCACTCATGTCAAACTGCGCTTACCAAAATCATTGATGACTGGCTCAAAAAGATTGACAAGGGCCAGATAACAGGTGTACTGTACATTGACCCACGAAAGGCATTTGACCTTGTCAATCATAAATTATTGATGCAGAAGCTCACCTGTTACCATCTTGACAATAAATGCCTTTCATGGTTCGAAAGCTATCTTTCTTGTCGAAAACAGAAGGTTTGTTTAGGTAATGTCCACTCCAATTTTAATGAAATAACATGTGGAGTTCCTCAGGGCTCAATACTTGGCCCCCTATTGTTTTTAATTTTCATTAATGACCTCCCCTTACATGTTTGGAAGTGCATTATTGATTTATTTGCAGATGACACTACTGTATCAGCATCAGCTCGAGACTTGACTAGTGTAGAAAGTGTGTTAAAAAATGATAGCAGTAATATACTTTAGTGGTGTGATGATAATGATATGGCGATTAATCTTGGAAAGACCAAATGCATGAAAATTGGGACATGGCAGTGTTTAAATAAGTTTGACACACCACTTGAATTAGAAATAGATGGACAACAGATAGAAAATGTCAAAGATACCAAATTATTGGGTATAATCATAGATGAGAGGCTGTCGTGGGACAAGCATGTTCAGAATCAAAGTAAACTGATCTCATCCAAACTCACACTTTTACAAAGGATCAAGAGGTATCTGCCACACCATGCCAGAATTTTATTCTATAATGCATATGTTTTACCCTTGATCGATTATTGTTGCACCATATGGGAACTGCTTCCAGAGAATCAATAAACTGTATACTTCGTCTCCAAAAGCGTGCAGCAAGAATTATTCTGAATACCAAATATACAACGCCAAGCCAAGAACTTTTCAGGACCTTAAAATGGATGACCATTGATGAAAGAATCATGCTGCATAAGGCAATTTTAATGTTCAAATGTTTGAATGAACTTGCTCCGAGTTACCTCGCAAACCAATTTATATCTACTGCTTCTGTTTACCAAACAAACCTTCGCTCCACTACCTCAATGAACCTAATTCTGCCAAAAACAAAAACTGAAACCTTCAAACGCTCTTTCCAGTACTCTGGTGTGACTCTGTGGAACCAGCTCCCCATACATATAAAGAAATCACAAAATCTTAATGTATTCAAAAGACGAATGGAAACCTTCATTTTATCAAAGTATGTCTGTGTTTATTGAATACATAGATGCAATTATAATAACCCAGAGTACATTGTGTGTTATATGTTGCTTGTAAAAATCCTAATGTGTTTGTACATGAGTAAATCTTTATTGTATAATTATGTTTGTACAGCTGTAAACATGTATATCAATGTGTGTGTGTGTGTGTGTGTGTGAGAGAGGGACTCAAGGAAGATTGGTACTGTACTAATTGATCTCCCTCGTGAAATAAAGTATTATTATTATTATTATTATTATGCGGCATTCAGATAGCTCCCATTTAACATCATGTTAAACATTGCAGAGGTGAACTGATTATGCCAGAGCATTCACCTCAACAATTGCTGGATACCATGGCTAATTGGGAGGGTTGTTTATAAACTGTGAGTGTGGTCAATTCATTTGCTGTGGCTATTTGGGTATGAAACTTGCCATGGATAATTGTGAGGGTTGTTTATAAACTGGGAGTGAAGTCAATTCATATGCTGTGGGTAGAGGGTATAAAACTTGCCATGGATAACTGTGAGGGTTGTTTATAAACTGTGAGTGAAGTCAATTCATATGCTGTGGGTAGAGGGTATAAAACTTGCCATGGATAATTGCGAGGGGATGTTAAGTGTGTAAATGTGTATGTCGGTTTAGGATAATGACCGGTGCAGTCAGACCTGGTGTGTGACTTTGACTTGGGTGTACAAACAGAGGGTGAATTCAACTTCCTGTTAGTCTGTATGTAGAAGAGACTATCATCATCACTGATATCATCACTAGCCACATCATCATCATCTACCACAAAGTCATCCAAACTGTAACAAAACAGAGCAAATATTATACATCAAAAATTACTTCTACTAATCACATCACAAATTAAAGAAGGGATATATTCATAGGCAAGGCAAGGCATCTATTTGTGAGCATGGCAATTCTTGTAAACAGTGATTTTTCTCTGTCTTGTTTTAATCTTTACCGAGTTCCTATTCTTTGTTCCTTGAAATATTTGAATTTTCCATATTCCGTACTGGAAATATTAAATTTTCCGAACATGCTCGTCTCAGTTAACAAGTTAACCAAACAAGCTAGCAGAGATTATAGAGAACCGACCTTAGACATTTTAGAACTAAGGACACAGAACAGTCAGCCTTTGACAGTTGACACAGGACATGTTGCAGTTGACCTCTGCCACAGGACAGTACATGCAGGACACGGAACAGTTGACCTCAGACACAGGACAGTCAATTCAGGATGCAGGACAGCCAACTCAGGACAAAAAACAGCCAACCCAAGACAGTCAACAGAGACATTGGACAGATAAAGACAGACACTGTAGAACAGTCAACCCATGACACAGGACAGTCAAGCCAACACAACCAGGACACAGGACAGCCAGCTCAGGAAATGAAAGTACTCAAAGTACTGATGTCTGGATCGCCAATAATGGATTCAAAGTTTCAAAACATTTCAGCTGGCATGTTTCAGCCAACAGCAGATGTATGGATAACTGTGGAGATTTTCTCCAAGTTGTGGACGAGTCTGTTTGAGGAGTAACAACTGGAATACAGAATTTAGTCCTCAAGGAAGTGAATTTGTGAAGGCGGCTCATTTCGAAATATGCCAGGTCTTCTTGGTAGCAAGAAACTGTCTGCAGTAATATGCTCAAAAGTGGATCGTCTGCGTCTTCTACCAGTTTTTGCGAGCAGATTTTCATAATTCATGCAATTCTATTGTGACAAAATGACACGACAAATTTGCGAGGAGACTGGATAGTTTTATTAACTGGTTTTATTAATAGTTCTGTGTAGTGCAGATATTGGCAAGAGCTGCACGAGTTTGTGTTAAGTCCTAAGCTAAGATTCATAGCGTCTCCCTTCCCTCAACGCTATGCCGACGACAAATACATTTCCCGGTTGGTAACTCGAACATCTCCATCGCGCACTTATTATTATCTTTGCGCCCTATTGGACATTCGTTAACTTAAGAAAATGGGCTGCGATGAATAAAAATACCATAATCAATGTTGTGATCATCATCCCCTGTATACACAGGGTCTATTATGATGGAAATGCCCATCTTCTTGACCCTCGAATTCAGGCATTTTGAGACTCCATAGGCATAATTTTAACGCCTGTAATTAATATATGACCAACGAAGTGCCATTTAGTCTGCCATTTCGGTAGTTTTATTCGTTGCGGCCCATTTTCTCAAGTTAATGAAAGTCCAATAGGGCGCAAAGGTATTATAATAAGTGCGCGATGGAGATGTTCGAGTTACCATTGCAGGGAAATGTATTTGTCATCGGCATAGCGTTGAGGGAAGGGAGACGCTATGAATCTTAGCTAAGTCCCCAAGATTACTTATATATGCCTGCATGGTGTTTATAGTAAATTTGTTTGTTGACAATGATAGCGGTGGAGAAACAATTTGCGAAAATTCCTTTTGTTGTTGCTGCACGATCATTGCGTATATAATTTAGATTGAAAAAGTTTGAACAACACCAACAACAAATCTTCTTGAAAGCGGTACCTGACAAATTCTGTTGTTTCCGCTTTCGAAAAGTTTCATTGTTGTTGGTGTTCAAACTTTTTGAAACTAAATTATATTCGGTGAGCAGAGTCCCCCAGAATACATAAATTGCACTGGATAGGATCCGGTCAAGTTCACAAGACGAGAAAAATGTAAATACTATTGTTGTTGCTTCGACACATATCTCCTCTGAAAATATATGCCATGCAGTATGCGTACACATTAAAATAGTAACGAACGCCGACTTCACAGGAAAGAACGCGACTACGAGTGTTGAAAACTGGGGTCTTCATAATCCCAGAACCGGAACCTGTTTAGCGAGAGCAGAACAAGATTTGCAACATCTGCTCGGCGAATACAGAATGATCATGCAGCAACAACAGGAATTTTCGCACAAATTGTCTCTCCAACGCTATCGTTGTCAACAAACAAATTACAAACTAAAAACACCAGGCCTCACAGTGAACTCAAGCAAGCGCAAAACCGCAAAGACGGAAAACACTGAGAACCGGGTTTGAGCCGATTGCGCGGAAACAGACAATGCAAAGAACAAAAATAGTCCACGGATACAAGCAATGCCTGGGCGAAGAAATGAATATGAAATACACTCAAATTCAGATTTCCTTTTATTTCTAGTTAACATGAAACGATTACGACTGTTTTTTTCTTCACTTTCTGGTTGATACCCTGATATGTGACAAACACAAAGTGAAAATCACTGGCGGATTGCTACAGGTCAACCCAGGGTCATTGCATTATAGTGCACGTACACATTTACATATATTTCGTGAGTGGCAGCATAGTCTGGTCGCACCGCTACGCGGTGGCGATCCAGACAAAAAGTCAACCTAAGAGCCAGGACATTCAACCGAGGACATGGCACAGCCAACCTGGGAGACAGGACAGTTGACCCAGGACACAGGTCAGTCAACCTGGGACATGGGACAGTCGACCCAGGACACAGGCCAGCCAACCCAGAACACAGGAAAGTCAGCATCAGACATAGGACAGTCGGCCTCAGACAAAAGACTCTTGATCCAGATATGACTTAGGACTGTCAGACAAAGAACTGATTATCGACCCAGGACAGTTGACCTCGAATGAAGGCCAGGGCAGTCAACACAGATCCGAGGACAATTCAAAGTGTGAAGGTCACAGGACAGTCAGCCTCGAACATAGGACAGATGACCCAGGACAGTCGAACTCGGGAAATAGGACAGTCGAATCAACTGCTGCAGAGCTGGTTGCTAATTATCTGAACATTTACAAGTAACTATCCCGTCCCTTCTCACATCATTTACCCATCCAATAATCACATATATATGCATGGATTACCTTTCTGATGCGGATACTTTATTATCTGCCAGTCGCTGCCGTAAAGGAGTTCTAACCTTGTTAAAAACTGAAAGTAAAATGGACAGTCACATAAAACATTCATTCTATCAACTAAAATTGGAGTAGATCACATTTTGTCTGCAGACAGTATCAACTAAGAATTCCGTGAGACTTTCTTCTGTAATTTGACAGCTCTAAATTTACTCTGTGTTAAATATCTGGATTAAATTCCGTGGGACTCCCATTTATCCCATGTTATTTTCGGCAAAGATTTTCTGTGAGATCAGAGCAGATTTCTTGTAACTCACGGAATTGGCAGTTATGGAGGGGTGATATTCCCCCCCCAACCCATCCGCCTCCCAATGTTATTCACTTGGAAGTAGGTTGACAGCTAGTTATCAGAGAACTTAACAAGAGTATGGTTCAAAGAGCAAGTGCAAAATGAGAACATTAGATCATGTAGTATGGTAACCCCTCTAATCACAGGAAGTGAAATCTCCTACTATAAGTTCTGGGGGTGATCAAATTTATTAGAACAAGAAGTTGACAAAATGGTTCAAAATCATGTAGACTGATATTCCATTATTTCTCTTTTATTTCAAGGATTTTAGGAAGTAATCAAATTTATTAGAACAGTCGATTGAATGTTGCCCCCAACATTGACGGTGATTGAATTTTGATAGGGGGATTGATTTATTAGAGGGATGTCCATAAACCCAGGTTGTTCTTGGCATTGAAATTTTCCAGATAGTCACTTACATGTTTCAAGGTCATCATCACTGGAATCTGTGGAGTATTTTCTCTGTCTTCTATGAGAGCTGAAATATGGATACATATATATATAATAATATGATGGAAAATTCTGTAATATACAGAATGCTTTGATGGAAAAATCTCAGAATGGTATTTCTTTCAAGAAATTCATCAATTTATATCTTTGTTTCACATATATGTAACCTTGGTTATTCACAGTTAACCGCTCGAGTTAGTCGGAAAAGTTAGTCAGGTTTTGTCACCTTCCTTTGAAATGTTTGGATCAATGCAGATGCAAGTCAGGATTCACAAGCACGCAATATTGATGGTAATCAGAAGTGGTAACCTGTGATTCAGGTTGCCAGCGGGTTACCACTTCTAGAAATCCAGTAACCTGTCTTCAGGTCTTCAAGATTACCTCAGTATCAACTGCAACAACATGCCAATAACCTGTCAGGCTGCCATCTCAAATTTCAGGATAACCTGTACATAGGTTATCATGAGTGACGGTGCCAGGGTGTGAACTAGGATAACAAATTCTAGTTGCCCATGGGCAAGTGCGGGCAACCAACACATCCAAATGCATTGCAATTCAAGCAGAATTATGTTGCCCAAAGGATATTTTGGTTGCCCGAGGCAACTGGGCAAAGGGCTATTTCACACCAATCCTAATTTCAGTGATCAGATTATCTCATATCCGAAAAATTTATTAGTCCAACATAGAAGTTTAGAGTAGTATCATTAAACATAGAATGAACTTACTTGGAAGAATCTGTTGGGTTGGACAGTTTTGATTGGGCAGAGACTTCAGCGAGGCCCTTGTCAGGCTTTGTTCTACTACAGTTAACGTCTTCATCAGCATCACTGCCATTCAGATTAGGTAACGAGTCATCTGATAAAACCATCACATCTTTATTTGTATTTTGTCTGCATTCAGATGCATGTACAGGACCAGACTTTGAGTTCCAACGCTTCTGGAGTTTCCTCTTCAATTTAAAACTCTTCTCATCAGTACTGTTGGCCTGCTTATCCATATCCAAACTTAGTGATTTCAAGCTCTGTTCAGTGCTGGCAAGGCTTTCGTCGACATCAAAGTAGAGAGTTTTATCCGGTACAATTTCTGGGCAGGTGTTTGAATCTTCGATCTTAGAAAGTGATAGTTTTTCTTCCGTGTCGAAATATTGTGTCTCATTCATTAAATTGTCAGACATAGAAATGCTTGTATTGTCATCACTGTTGGAGCTCTTACAGAGACTTGCACTAGTCCCAACACACTTATCATCCACTTCACAGTAATCATTGTCCAGAAGGACCTCAGTATCCCCATGACCTATTCCAGAGTAACTCTGACCTAAAGTGGGGTCTTCATGACCTAGTTGAGCAGATTTCTGTAGGTTACACAAACTGGACACTGAACCTGGATCAGACTCTGCGGAATCCTGTTCATTTGAGTTAGCTATGGAAGAGTCCCCAGCTCCTCCACAGTTCAATAATGCTGATGTACTGCTAGCTGTATTTATCTTATGTCTAATCAAATGTCCTGTTTCACTATTACAGCTTGTTTCATTATCTCTATTAGAATCAGCTTTAACAGATGTTTTTGACTGATTTTTGACTTCATGTATAATTTCTACAGAACTGATACGAACATCCTGTGCTTTGGACTTTTTCTTGCTGCTGCCTGGTAATTTCGAATCCAAAATGGACCATGACCCGAAGTATGTTCTGTCATTTTCGTAGCTCCTGTTTGATTCTTCCTCTGCAGTTTGAAGCTCGAGGCTACCAGTACTGATGGCTTTATCCTCAACCTCATAATAATCACTAGGGTCTGAGGACTTCTCTGATTCTACAGAACTTCCCGTCGCTGATTTACCACTGCTGCTCTCCCCTCGTTGGTTGATGTTAGCATTGTATTTCTCCACTTTCTTAAGTTTCAATTTCTGTGGTTGCTCATTTACAGAGGCAGAATAGTTATTCTGAGGATCTAGAATGCTATAAAAGACATCCTCGTCACCTGGGTAACATGTAGTGTAGTGCTTACCCGTGATGTTTAATGGACTGTTTCCAATAACGTTGTCCTCCCCATCTTTTCTGATATGCAGATCCTCATATGATTCTCCCAGCTCTGAGCCATTGTTAAACACATGACTGGCATTGACACTGGCGTGGCTAGACAACGGAAATCTGACGGGAGACAATGACAGATTTACAAAGCTCTCGGAGCCGAAAACTCGGCTACCAATCCTGGTGGATTCCACCAATGGGCACTCAGCATTTTCCAACAGAGAAGAGGCACTGTCATACTCCGGTGAACTCTGAGGAGTTAGTTTAGTAACAGGTTTCCCTGGTGGTTTTTCCAACAAGTTATCTCCCTTGATTAGGTTTTGGTCCAGTTGATGTTCAGGTTGTTTCCATGTGTGGACAGTAATCTTGCTGTGGTGTGGCTTTGATTCTGTGGACAGAATTGTTCAACAATGGATTATTTCAAATTGGTTCATGGTTAAAATTATATTTCAACAGTTGAAAAACATGCTCAAACCAATTAAACTTTTCTTCTTGATAGAGCAGACTTTTATTTTCTGAATACTATTTGCTGATATGCAGTGAATTCCTGCAAATCAAGATAGGACATGTTCCTGACATGTAAAGAGCCAGACATTTACATCATTGCATCAATGCAGGCTTCTAAATATCAGAGCTGCGGAGGAACTAGAGGTTCTGCTTTGAATGACCCTTGAGTTGTCGCTCCTCTGCTGGTTGTGTTTAAAGCAAAAACCTCCCACCTTGCCTTGAGTGGGCACATTATATAAGGGAAAGTGCTATAAAATGAAATGAGTAGCAATGAGTATCCTAAACAAAGCTGTGCATTTGAAAATATTAAATGCAAAGATGTGATTTTCATTGTTGCAGTAGTCCAGTGAGGAGTTGGGATTTCTATAGCAATGGCTATAAGGTGAGATATCATGGCCTCCTGATTATAACAGCTATAAGGTAAGATACCATGGCCTCCTGATTATAACAGCTTAAGGTAAGATACCATGGCCTCCTGTTTATAACAGCTATAAGGTAAGATATCATGGCCCCCTGATTATAACAGCTATACGGTAAGATATCATGGCCTCCTGATTATAACAGCTATACGGTAAGATATCATGGCCTCCTGATTATAACAGCTATACGGTAAGATATCATGGCCTCCTGATTATAACAGCTATACGGTAAGATACCATGGCCTCCTGATTATAACAGCTTAAGGTAAGATACCATGGCCTCCTGTTTATAACAGCTATAATGTAAGATGCCATGGCCTCCTGTTTATAACAGCTATAAGGTAAGATACCATGGCCTCCTGATTATAACAGCTATAAGGTAAGATACCATGGCCTCCTGTTTATAACAGCTATAAGGTGAGATACCATGGCCTCCTGTTTATAACAGCTATAAGGTAAGATACCATGGCCTCCTGATTATAACAGCTATAAGGTAAGATATCATGGCCTCCAGATTATAACAGCTATAAGGTAAGATACCATGGCCTCCTGATTATAACAGCTATAAAGTAAGATACCATGGCCTCCTGATTATAACAGCTATAAGGTAAGATACCATGGCCTCCTGATTATAACAGCTATAAGGTAAGATACCATGGCCTCCTGGTTATAACAGCTATAAGGTAAGATACCATGGCCTCCTGTTTATAACAGAGCTAAGGTAAGATACCATGGCCTCCTGATTATAACAGCTATACCGTAAGATACCATGGCCTCCTGATTATAACAGCTATAAGGTAAGATACCATGGCGTCCTGATTATAACAGCTATAAGGTAAGATATCATGGCCTCCAGATTATAACAGATCATATCCGTATTATGAACTTACTCTTTGAACTTGATCGTACTGCAGAATTCTTGGAAGAGTTCACCTTCGACCGATCAGTCACATAGCTATCATTGGCTTCGATTCGACTCCGAGAAAACTTCTTTTTGCCACTTTTGGACAACTGGAAATTCAATCATATCCATTATGGTGAAAATGTAAATGTTAAGCAAATTTACAATTTATATAGGCGTCGACAAAACAATTCAAGATTACAATAATCTTCTGTGTGTTTACTGTGATAGTGTCTGTCTGAGTAACTGTCCGAGGTATTTTATCCCTTGTGGCTGCCTAATAGCTTTAATTCATTCGTTCTTATTACAATATTTATAAAATAGAAGATGTACGTGATGAATATCCAAATAAAGACAATGGAACCAGAAAAGCTGGGAACAGTGAGTACATGTACTGGAGTTTGGCAAGAACCTACACTCTTTATAGCAGTATCGGCATCCTTGAACCGAAACCAGCCCAGCTTGGAGCCGACTTTATGGAACATGGCATCAAGTTCTGTTTTAGGGGTCTGTGGTTTGTCCTCTCTTTCAGCCATCATTAGTGCACTATGCCTGTACCTGTCATCTCACTGCATATCCCTGTCCAAACACAATTCACAAATGTTACACAATTACCAAAAATGGCAAAGGCTGTGTTATGTATTGACAATACATGTAGGCCTACTAATAAGGCTAGAGAAAAGAATGAGATATTATAATGTGTAGCCAAGAAGAATACACAACAACCTGTGAAGCACAATGGATTTGATAATCCAATTCCTGTAAAACCCCGCAAAATCAGGAAATGTAGTGTATTGTTTGTACATGGTTAAATGGTTATGGGAAAGAATAAAATGGATATAAATTAATGTATTATTTTAGGTGCCTGTAGAAAAAGATAGTGCCACGGCACTGTAGCTCATCTGGCTGTAACTGGATAAAGTAGCTTTAAGGAATTTTTACTAAAGAACTGCAACAGATGAGTTTCTAACTTGTGTTGTCCCCCCTGAACACTAAATGATTCATGCAGTAATTTCCTGAGATTTCATGATAAAGTTTCATGGAAAATTCAAGATGCGGCCATATTGGATTTTCGAAATGGACCAAGAAAGGTATCTTGCACAACTGGACCACAAGGGGAACCTGTGACAAAGATCCATGCAGTAATTTCCTGAGAATTCACGATAACAAAATTTCATGGGGAAATTCAAGATGGCCGCCTGGTGGCCATATTGGATTTTCGAATCGGACCAGAAAAGGTATCTTGCACAACTTGACCCCAAGGGGAACCTGTGTATCAATCTGAGAAAGATCAATGCAGTAGTTCTTGAGAAATCGTGATAAAGTTTCATGGGAATATTGAATTTTCGAATCAAATACACTCCTCCCTCAATATAGTGCGCCGATTGGGAGACAAAACATCATCCGCACTATACGTGAACCGCGCTAAAATGAATCCTTTGTTAAATGGTCAGGATGTCAATCTCCCGTCGCTGCGAGTTACACAGCTCAGCGTGACAAGCGGACATAATGGAGTTGTTTATTTATGAACAATAGCTCAAGTCTTGACAAGTACACAATGAACTGGTTGATGTGTGAGGACCATACAAATGAAATAGTCAACGTAGTAATAATATTTATTTATTTTACTCACAAAGTTGTTTGTTTATTTCTTTGTTGATATCGCTCAGACATGCCAGTAAAATTGGCAGTGAGGGGTCGCGAAGTCCGATAATTCACGTAAAAACTTTGAATGTACCAAAACAGTTACACTTCGAAGATCCCAGCTCCCAGCTTGCAGTTAGTTTATTTAGCTGGATATTAATTCGGACTACGATGTTATTCCACATTCAAATCCCATGCGACGTCAATGCCGCGCACTGCTGAATGAAACACCAGGAAGAGTCCTCATAACAAAGATGGCGGCCTGACCTCGTGTCAGCTGTCACTCCAAGGTAACAGTCACGTGGAAACTGGGCCATGTGTACGTTAAAGTGGGGCAACCAGTCTATAATTAACAAGCACACCGTAAGACATTTTCTGTTCACGTTCTTGGGCAAACCAGGTGAAAAGGGCAGAGTCTAAGGCGGGGTCTTTTGCTGTCCTGGTTTTTTTCCTCTTCAGTCCATCGGTTCCGTCCGTCTCGTCCACGAAAGTACGAAGTTTTTCTTCGCTCCTTAGCCATCCCCGTAACGTGAATTCAGCTAGACTGAGATCTCGGGAAACTTTTGCCTGGGTCTTCCCCTTCTTAACGCGGTCTATAGCGGACAACTTTTCTTGAACAGAGAATGCTTTTCGTTTTCTTACGTTGGCTGACATCGTAAAGATACTGTTTGATTTCTGATTAAATTTTTATTGTATATAAGGTTTTTGAAGAGACATGTTAGAACATGTACCGTGATACAAAATAACGTAAAACAATAGGGGATTATTGAGGTGCGAAATGCGGCTTGCTTTATCAGGGCCTCGCTCTGCAGGGTCAAAGTGCGCGGAGTTCAAGATGCCACTTCCTGTTCCCGCGAACAACTGGACTCATTTTCTGTGTTCATAATCCGAGTAATTAACACAGAGATGATAATTAAACGTGTTATAAGCCTCAAGGATTCCTGCCAGGACAACAAGTTAGGCTTTTATTCAAGGCCAAGCGTTCACAGTATACAATTTATCAGCACCACGTGCGCCAGTCGCCCGTAAACAATCTTTACGGGAAATTATTTTTACACAATATTTTTAAAATCACCACAAACATCGTTGTTATATGTAAGCCACTCAGCCATTCATTCAACTTTATTCAAAGGTAAAACTTTGCATTCATTCATTATTATTTGTGAATAAAAAACCTTCCCATGTATTTTTTCACCAACAAGAGTGCAAAAATATTTTTTTTTTTTTTACGAGTGCAAATTAGGCAAAAAAATCGGGGGACACATTCAGTACCGTGTTAAACTGAAACGCGCGCTATAAAGGGCCGTGGTATAGTGAGGGAGAAGTGTATATCTTGCAGGGGAACCTGGGTACCAAATTTGAGAAAGATCCATGCAGTACTTCCTGAGAAATCATGATAACGAAGTTTCATGGGGAAATCCAAGATGGCTGCCTGGTGGCCATATTGGATTTTCGAATCGGACAGAAAAGGTATCTTGCACAACTAGACCCCAAGGGGAACCTGTGTACCAAATTTGAGAAAGATCCATGCAGTAGTTCCTGAGAAATCGCAATAACAATGTTTCATAGGGAAATTCAAGACAGCCGCCTGGTGGCCATATTGCATTTTTGAATCAGACCACAAATGTTATCTTGCACAACTAGACCCCAAGGGGAACCTGTGTACCAAATTTGAGAAAGATCCATGCAGTAGTTCCTGAGAAATCGCGATAACACTGTTTCATCTGGAAACCCAAGATGGTCCCCTGGTGGCCATATTGGATTTTTGAATCAGACCACAAAAGCCATCTTGCACAAGTAGACCCCAAGGGGAACCTGTGTTTCAAATTTGAGAAAGATCAATGCAGTAGTTCCTGAGAAACCGCGATAAAGTTTCATGGGGAAATCCAAGATGGCCACCTGGTGGCCATATTGAATGTTCGAATCAGAGCAGAAAGGTATCTTGCACAATTAGATCCCAAGAGGAACCTGTGTACCAAATTTGAGAAAGATCCATGCAGTAGTTCCTGAGAAATCGCAATAACAATGTTTCATAGGGAAATTCAAGACAGCCGCCTGGTGGCCATATTGCATTTTTGAATCAGACCACAAATGTTATCTTGCACAACTAGATCCCAAGGGGAACCTGTGTACCAAATTTGAGAAAGATCCATGCAGTAGTTCCTGAGAAATCGTGATAACACTGTTTCATCTGGAAACCCAAGATGATTTTGAATCAGACCACAAAAGCCATCTTGCACAAGTAGACCCCAAGGGGAACCTGTGTTTCAAATTTGAGAAAGATCAATGCAGTAGTTCCTGAGAAATCACGATAAAGTTTCATGGGGAAATCCAAGATGGCCACCTGGTGGCCATATTGAATGTCCGAATCAGAGCAGAAAAGGTATCTTGCACAATTAGACCCCAAGAGGAACCTGTGTACCAAATTTGAGAAAGATCCTTGCAGTAATACCTGAGAAATCGCGATAACAAAGTTTCATGGGGAAATCCAAGATGGTCGCCTGGTGGCCATATTGGATTTTCGAATCGGACCAGAAAAGGTAACTTGCACAACGAGACCCCAAGGGGAACCTGTGTACCAAATTTGAGAAAGATCCATGAAGTAGTTCCTGAGAAATCGCGATAAAGTTTCATGGGGAAATCCAAGATGGCCGTCTGGTGGCCATATTGGATTTTTGAATCAGACCACAAAAGCCATCTTGCACAAGTAGACCCCAAGGGGAACCTGTGTTTCAAATTTGAGAAAGATCAATGCAGTCGTTCCTGAGAAATCGCGATAAAGTTTCATGGGGAAATCCAAGATGGCCGCCTGGTGGCCATATTGAATGTTCGAATCAGAGCAGAAAAGGTATCTTGCACAACTAGACCCCAAGAGGAACCTGTGTACCAAATTTGAGAAAGATCCATGCAGTAATACCTGAGAAATCGCGATAACAAAGTTTCATGGGGAAATCCAAGATGGTCGCCTGGTGGCCATATTGGATTTTCGAATCGGACCAGAAAAGGTATCTTGCACAACGAGACCCCAAGGGGAACCTGTGTACCAAATTTGCGAAAGATCCATGAAGTAGTCCTGAGAAATCGCGATAAAGTTTCATGGGGAAATCCAATATGGCCACCATATTCAAATTGGACTGAAGTACACATGTTGTACAACTAGGCCCAAAGGGGAACCGGTGTACCAAATTTGAGAAAGATCCATGACGTAGTTACCGAAAAATAATGATGACAATATTTCACTGGCAAATTCAAGATGGCCGCCATGGCAGCCATATTTAAAATCGTATCGACATGGCATGAACACATTCTGGTGTACTCATTGGGGGGAACATGCATGCCAAGTTTCAGCTTAATTGACCAAGCGGTTTCAGAGAAGACTCACGACGGACGACGGAAAATCAGGCCATGACATAAGCCCATCGGCCCAGATGAGCTAAAAACATCTGAAGTGACATGAGAATCGTTATAGCACAAATGCTTATCTCTAATAATGTCCCCCACCCCCCCTTTCCTCCCCTATGTTTTTCCAATACACACGTACAGGGATATTTTGTAAACATAGAGGGTGCTGTGGTGCGCCGAGCTCAATGGGGGATTGATGCCTGATGTTTCGTCAGTTCACATGTTGTGCGCTGGAGTGTCTTGGGTGTCCCTAAGTCAGTTTAACAAGTTAGTTTTGTGAATGCCGATCAGTTAGGGCCTAAATGATAGGCAAGCGCAGGGAGAAAAAGACCCATCCAAAATCCTTTTTTTCCATTATTATGGCCCTTAATCCACTATGTAAAATTCCAGAGAGAAAAGTGTTGTGTGGCTTGGGACACTTGAATTGGATTTGTTCTCCCAAATGAATTGGATGTTTTAGACAAAAAGTCGACTACAAGCTGGCAATTCAAATGTTTAAAGTATTGAATGAATTAGCCCCATGCTATACGCACAACTTCGAGCAACCTTTTCGAAGTATTCATATTCGGTCAACAGAGGTCAGAGGAAATTGGCACTTCCTCTGGGAGCAACTGAGCTGTATAAAACTGTAACAATTGAAGCTTTATTTTATGCAAAAATATCTCATTACAGTGGTGATGCTTACAATGAAACACAAGCTGAGATGAACATTAAATCCCGAGTTTGCTCTGTAATTAAACTTAATCTGTAGAAAATACCATCTTGCCCCGAAAACACTGGCAGCTGCATTGACGTGTGGCTGGTTCATTAATCGGGTCGCTTTGCTATCTCAGTAATGCAGGAAATATATTAAATCAATGATAACTGGACTATATTCAACCTGCAGTTGCCAGACTCATCCAAAATGTAAGCTTAGTAGTGCTTTCTTGGAATAGTAGGAAAAACTTATATATCATATTTACACAAGTTATCAAACAGTGACTTGGTTGGATTTTATACCTTTATTTTCAGGGGTTTTTTTTGTGAAAAGTAGTTCTGAGTTTGTATACCTCTTGTTTTTAAATTAAGAAATGACTGGGATCTCAACTGAAAAACAAAGCAAGTTTATAGTGAACAAAAGCCCAAGGGGCTCCAATATATGCCTGTACATCTGAAATTACACTGGAATAGGGGGACTGTGACCTTGACCGTTGGCCTAAAAAATGAATAGGGTTCCTCTCTGCCACGCAAGTAAGGTATACCCAAAGTTTGGTACCAATGCAAACTCGAGAAACTCGAGATATCGCACAGACAACAAATGCTAATAGATGGATAGACAGAACTCACCATCACATTACATGACCTTGTCTTCGACAGGCATACCAAAATTTGACCTTTTACCTGATACACTAATAAATTATAATAAATATTAAACATTTATAAACAATGTCAGTATTTATTATCAAATCAAACCTGCTATTGCTATGCCTATATCCTCCTTCAGGAGATCCCTTGCAGAATAAAAGTTCTCTCCCTTTAGGGAGCTCAGCAGGTTTACTCTGCCCAAGCGCCTCATGAACATGTCCTCTTTTCTCTACAGCAGCCCGTAAGTGTGTTTTGTATAAGGCCGCAGAGTGAGGGAAGGCTGGGTTGGGCGATCAAAGCAATAGCAGGTTTGATTTGATAATAAATACTAACTTTGTTTATAAATGTTTAATACTTATTGCTCAAATCTACACCTGCTATTGCTATGCAATACTAACAGATGGAGGTAGGGACCTCGGCCTTGTTTTAGTTGCTGAGTTCATGCAGAGTAACCGCTGAGATGATCATGGATGTGGTACCGTTAATTACTCTGCTAAGGAGCCCTTGTCGTATAGAAGCTGTATGGAGCTAAGAGAGTAATTACTAGTGATACGGTAAGAAGGGTCATGTCAATATACCAGACTTCTGAATCTGAATACTATTGGACCAACTGATCATACTGTAATCGCCATCTACCACTTCTCTCTGAAGTCCCTAAGTCTCCGACACGGATGTACCTAATACTCACCGGTGTGTCGGGTCTTGATAGCTGACTGGCTGGCTGGCTGGCTTGCTGCAGCGATCACCGATATGTCGGGTCTTGTTAGCTGGCTGACTGGCTGGCTGGCTGGCTTGCTGCGGCAATCGGGGCTGCCCCCCCCCCCTTTTTTTTTGGAAAAACTAGCAGACCACATGCTGGGCAGCTATCAGCAGGGTGTCAAAGCAGGGTGTCGAAGGGATGATAGAAGTCAGTAAAGGTCGAATTGGCACACCAAGCAAAGGATTGGACAATGTCATCCAAGGATAAGCTCTTCCATAATGGCCATGATGTAGCAATGGCTCGTATTTCATGGGAAGATGCAGAGGCCAGAAGTGGAGGAGCGTAGAGGGTGAGTTGATGAGAGTGAGTTGATGTCCACTTAATGGTCTTTTTCAACCAAGAGGCCACCGTATTCTTGGTGATGTCACGAGTAGCAGTTGGATGAAGAGAGAGAAACAACAATCGACGAGACCCCCGAACTGGGTCGGTATGGGTGAGGTAGTGACGTATTGCTCATACTGGACATAACAGGATGTCATCATCAAGGCCACGAACAAAATCTGTTAATGCTGGGATAGACTACAGACGTTGAGTACAAGGGCCTTGGTGCACAGCCTCATATTTGGCGATGAACGCTGGAGTGGGTCGAAAAGAGATGCAGGACCAATCTGCCATCCAGGTCATTAATTTCCTCTCCAGGGCGTGAAGCTCGGATACTCTAGAAGCCAAGGCGAAGGCCATCAGGAAGGCAGTCTTTTAGGGGACAGCTTTAATAGAGGCTGACTGTAGAGGTTCAAAAGGTGGGCGAAGAAAAGCGCTAAGAACCATATCCCCCTTCGGTAGCAGTTGTCAGGTACGACGAGACTGTAAGGTGAAGGCACGTAGGAGGGCAGAGATGTTGTCATCTAGACTAATGTCGATGCCCGTTGATAAACACAAAAACCCTGGCTAAAGCTGACCTGTACCCTTCAATGGTGCTGATTTGAAACTTCCTATCCCGGTGTAGGTGAAGAAGGAAGTCCGCTACTATGGGAAGAGAGGTAGTGTCAGGATCGGTGCCTCGACGTCAACACCAAGAGATGTAGTATGTTCACTTATTGATAGGGCTGTGATGTGGAAGAACGGTTGGCTGAAACCATCGTCTCTGCAACTTCTGCTGAAAATCCTTGGTTTGTGAGTGCACCCTGGGTAGTCTGCAGACGTGTAAATTGAGCCACTGGGGGTTGTGCTGGAGTAACCCGTGAGGATGGGCCAAGCTGGTAAGCGGCGTGGTGGGGCGGTGAGAAGAGGAACCAGAGCACAGTCGTGCTGAGCAAACTTTTGCAGAACTTCCTGAAGCAGGGCAACGGGAGGGTAGGCATATGCAAGGAAGTTGTCCCAGCTGATCGATAGGGCGTCGATGGCGAAGGCTCGAGGATCCAGAATCGGGCTGACGAAGAGAGAGAGAGAGCTGGGCATTGTTCCTCGTCGCAAACAGGTCGATCAAGGGGGACTCCCAGATGCTGGTGATGCGTTGGAAGATCTCCGGGTGAAGCTGCCATTCGGTCTGAAGAACAGTGTCGGGACAGGAAAGACGATCTGCTAGGACATTGAGCCATCCCGGAACATGGCGAGCGGTGAGAGGACAGTGATGTTGCAGAGCCCAGTCGAAGAGGGTCCAAACCAGTGGAAATGTTGAGGATCGGGTGGTACCCATCTTGTTGCTGTGAGCAATGACGGTCGAATTGTCCGTTGCAATGAGACAAATTCACCAGAAGAGGGCTCAATGCTGGACTGCAGGATGACTGCTTTCATTTCCAGAAGGTTGATATGAAGTCTGGCATCCGACGTCGACCATCTGCCAGACACCTCTAGGTCATCTAGATGGGCTCTCCAACCGGTCTCGGAAGCATCGGTGAAGAGATGGCGATCTGGAGCCAGTGATAGGAAAGGAACTCCCCGCATGACATTGTGACGGGACTGCCACCAAATCAGATGTGGATGCAGAGACGTCAATACCGGAACTTGAGGATTGAGGGATGATATCTGAAGGTAAGACTGAAGATGGTACTGCAGAGGCCGAACTTGGAGACGCCTGTAGTGAGTAAGGTCCTGGGTGGATGTGAGAAGACCTAGAAGACTTTGCCAAAGATGAAGGGGCTGCGAAGGTGAAGACAAAAACTTGGTCCACCGGTCTTCCGGGGGTCGTACCACTTGATGGACCATCTCGAATTACAAGCGTCTGGTCCGTCATTCATAATTCAGCCGTCGTCCATTAGAGAATATCCGCGTCCATAATCCAAAGACCTATTTCATATTCCATATACCAGTATTAGCACCAAATTCAAGAAGACAATCATGTATACATAAACATAGGCTTGTTTCCTGCAAGAAAGAAGCGGTCAACAGTTTTCAATGATGCCGGCAAGACATCATGATGTTCCAAAAATATCAAATCTGTGTCGCTGATCAGTATTCTTAATCCATAATTCGTTGTAAAGTCGTCATCTAAAGAATGATGTATCTCAGTCACGCTTTTATTGTGACTGTTCCTATGAGTACCATGAGGATCTTGAAGTACATGGGTTCATACGGCCCCTAGCCCCGGGTTAAGCGGAATTAGACACAAGCTACGAAACATAACACCATAGATCTTGCACGCTACGCTCGTATTTTGCTATCAGCATGCGATATGTATCGCCAAATTTGAGAAACTTTGAGTGGAGGCGCTCGGTGGTGTAGCCCTGTTTTATAAGTTTCTGCAATAATGTTTTGTGACGTTGATTAAAATCGTCACATTTAACACAGGATCTAGCAAATGCTACTATGCAGGTCCCACTGGAATATTACTGTCCAGAAAGGGATAGTTAACGATGTCGAAATTGTAATCATCTCTTTTGTCATACAGTCGACGAGAGAGAAGGCCCGCTTCATTTTTATAGAGATATAGGTCTAAATATGATGTGCTGCCCTGATGAAACGACGAAGTTGTGCCGGTGCCAACTCTGACTTCTGAGGGTGAGGAATGAACCCGAGATGTCAAAGAATGAGCAAAGTGAACCGGATCTGAGCGTCGAAGAGAGACTTGTCCGCTGCCCAAATGAAGATGTCGTCTATGTATACCTCGATATGAATGCCCCGTAGATGAAGGAAAGCCATGACTGGTGATGTGATGCGGGTGAAAAGCCATGGGGCGATGTTGACTCCGAACGGGAGACTTGCCACTCGAATCAACGACCGGCGATGGTAAAGCGCAAGAAATGGCGATGACGAGGATGAATGGGTATATGGAGATATGTGTCCTGTAGATCGATGGAAGACAGTCAATCCCGGTGATGTACACAGGCCCGGATCGATGAAACCGACATCTTGAAATGAGGAGGTGGTGACAGGTAAAGTTTGTTGAGCCGTCTCAGGTCGATGATCATGTGTATTTGGTCGGAATCCTTCTTCGGAACTAGGAAGACATGGCTGTAGAAACCGACGCTGTTCTCGGCCCGAGGTAGCTCTCTGACCGCACCCTTGGTGATGAGCGTGGCAACAGATGAAAGAAGCGTCTGAACGTGTCCTGAGGGAACTGGCGACTGGTGATGGACGAGGTCGGGAGATGAGCCTGGGCTGGGTCTGGAAGTCGAAGAGAAATCCCTTTCTTAATGTCTCTAGAACCCAGGCGTCTCTAATGAGCTGCCAATTCTCCCAGAAGTGCTGCAAACGGCCGCCAACGACAGGATGACTGAAAAGAAGGAAGGCCGGCAGATGAAAGTCTATAATATGAGGAAGGTAGAAGGAATGCAGACTGTCACTTGTTGGAGGCACCACTACGTCTAGAAGATCTCCCACGCGTGAGGCGTTGGTCACGGGAACGAAAAAAGACTTGTCGAAGCAGGGTGTCGAAGGGATGAAAATTACCAGGGGGAACATCCCGGTGCTGGGTAGTCTTGTGAACTGGATCTCGGCTTCTCTGGGTAGATGAAGACGAGGCATTAGCTGGACGCCGAGACGCTGCAGCAAGGAGTCTAGACGCCCTCTTCTCGCGAATACCAGGCATGACAGCAGGGCTTCGTGTTTAGAATTAGTGCATGAGCTAAAAATAGCTCACGTCAAAATATTTAGGAGAGCATATTTGAAGACAGGCGAGTGGTTGCAATATAATACAACATAAAATATGACCGTTTACTTAGGCTAAAAATCACTCTCATGACATGAATTTACCCAAGTGTTTGCATGCAGGTGAGCTATCACTCACGCTAAACACGAAGCCCTGCATGACAGACTGAATTGCATTGTTGAACACGAACTTAGAAGTCAATGGCTGGTGCATCAGATGGGTTTTAGCTGAAAGCGGAACCTTGGGCTTGGAGTTGCGCAGAAATGGTTTGTGTTGAGACTGAAGAGAAGCATAAGCAAAGGCGCCAGCCTCGATGACATGACAGTTAGTCTTGTTTCACATGTAAAAACAACCCCGTAGGTAGGAGTGGTGACCGGGAGACAGAAGAATTGACCCATCAGGCTGACGGATAGCAGGATTGAACACAAGACGGGCTGAGGCAGACAGGAACCAGTCGGTGTATGAAGCTGAATGGCGAAAAACATATCCTGAAGACGATCAACTTCCTTGGAAGAGAGGCTAAGGAAGGTCGGTTTGGAAGACTTCAATATTTGATCCAAATCGCGTTCCGGTACAGGAGGCTTGTCTGGGAGAATACCATCGTGGAGCCTGTAAAACGAGAACCTAGATTTCTTTAACTTGTCGTCGTCCTCAAGTTGATGATCGTAAGAAGAAAATAAGGACGCCCATTCCGGCGACGGAGCAAAGGAAGTAGGAGTTGTCGACGACGAAGGTTTGAATGAAACGACCGAAGAAGCCGCTGTCACAGGCTTGCGTCTAAGACGAGAAGAAGTAGGGACAGTACTAGTAGGCTCGGGCATTTCAGGAACGAAGGCAATCAGTGCCGCCATCTTGTCAGCAAACAATAAATCACCCATGTCCGGTGGAGGCGATGACTTCCGAACAGAGGCAGAAGAATTAGATGCAGAAGACGAACAACGATCAGGTGAAACATCGTTGAGGCCCCGATGAGAAGACGTAGATGCAAAAGGGGCAGACAGGGCTTTAGATTACACGTTAGTTACGACGGTAAACGTAGTGCCTAAATTACGTACCCTCAAATTAGCCTGCCCAAATTAAGAAGATCTTTACTATTCTTTTCAAGTAATGTAAAAGATTCATTGCTAAAAATAAAAGTGTTTCGAAGTGAATAATTGACCAGACAGAAAAAGCCAACTCAAAGATTGCCGACCGAAGATCATACGGGTTTTCCAGCACTCGGAAACCTTCAGTGACTCATATCATTATACTGATTCCTGGGCTCCAATTCTGTGTAACGTTATAACCATGTGGTACAGCCTACATTATAACTACATGCAGCATCAGGCCCGGAAAATGTATTCAACACGTGGTCTGGTATTGCAAAGTTACGACATAGCTTTAATTTTACACTGGTGGCGAGTTAAAATATGAAGTTGGTTCTATGAATCATGTTTGACTCGGCCGCATTCAATTAGCGTGGTGAACGAGGTTTACCTAGATAAATTTGCTGCGCGAAAGAGAAAACTCCATTTCAGCGAGCCGACAGACATGCCGCGCTTTGACGGTTTCCGATTTTAACATATGTCAGGTTGTCGGCGTAGTTTGACAGTGCCAAATTGTGTAAAGCTAAGTTTTTCAATGCGATATTCGTCTAAAAACATTACCATGAGTGGACGTCGTGGTCGTCCTAGGACAACGGGTAAATCCCACAATAAAGCAAGTGGGACATATTTCACAAAACGAGATGACAAAGTCAGATCAGATGAGCAAGGCGCAGCTACCAGTGGTCTCTGTATTAGGAAATTTTTCTCAGCCCCGCCCTACCATCCACGAGTGAAAGCCAAATTCCCGCAAAAATGGCCAGCTCTACCGAGCCAGAAAAGGAAGTAATTCTGAAAACCGAAACAGGTATTTTGGAACGATCTCCAACAGAAACGGGCTAAAGGGTTGAATTAGAACAATCTGACCGAGAAGAGGGTGTTTCGACCGATGTTCTGGGTGAAAGGGAAAGTGACACTCCGCGGGCAGAGTTCTGCTACATTGCCCCCTGAAAATGTACCGGAGAAGTCTGAAATGAAATCCGTGGGTAAGACAGACCAGAGACTGCAGAACATCGACAGTCTATTGCATCAATTTTCGGACTTCGTATACGCAAATGTTGGTTTTATTTGTAAAACATGTAATGTCTACACCTCGCCCGGTGATTCTAAAAACCCCATGGCTGGAGTATTCCTCAGTGGGAGATGTGGTCTTGTGGATCACCCAACACGCGGATTACAGCAACATCTACGTACAGATGTACATTCCCGTTCTCAAATAAATGAGAGAAACGCAAAGCGCACTCTAGCACGTGGGGGCCTTGCTGGTTTGTTTGAGTCTGATCATTCTACAACGATAACTAAGAATCATGAATATTTTTCCCACTTACTGTTGACACTTGATTATCTCATCAATCACCAGACAGCGAAATCACAGTTGGGGGATTTCATTCTTTTTGTTATATATATATATATAGACAACAATATTGCCATATTTTTATTAATGTTTTGCAATCAATCCTATAAATAGCAGTAAATCAAAACCCTCTGTAGAACCTCTGAAATTGCTTAGAATCAATCTCCGGGCATCTTAGGTCTCTGGCAGCCGGGGGCCTTGGCGGCCCCCGGACCCCCCGCCTAAAAATTTCTCGACTCGCTTCGCTCGGCAGATACAGGGGCAGGGATTCATAGAAGTCCAAAATTTTGCCACCGGAAACTGAAATTTCAGTATTTTTATTACCTCAATTTAGTTTTTATCAGTTTTTGCCACCGGCGTCCTGATTGCTATTGAGTTTTTTTGTGTTTTTGCCGCCGCCATATGTAATGCTTCTGAGAAAGAGTTTAAAGCTTAGAATAAAGTAATATAACATCGAATTTGACATAATCATTGAACTGTCTTAATTTATTTGAACAAGAATAGAATATTCCATCACCACAAAGTCAGCCTCCTAGGGATGCAGTCTACCGGAGATGGCTCAATTCCCATCTCCTACTGACAACTGCACCCCAATTACTAGCATTGTTTCAGTGTATGAAAATATTTTTGTCAATTTAAATAATCCATATCCTTCCTAATTTGGAATATCCTTCCTAAAATGTTGAACAGGCCTCGAAATAAGACAGCATAGAGCGATCAAAAAATTGATCCCCTGATTTTTGGTCCAGGTGATCCATTTTTTGATCTCCTAGTAACCAATCGATAACCTCAATCGATCACCTAAAACTAGAGATTTCATGTTGTATGAATGGATTGGTTTTTCTTAAGTGGAATTGTGCAAAATGACTCAATGTGCATGAGAATTTACTAAATTCATTTCTGGAAATTATATCCAAGATAAAACTTGACATTTTAAGAACGTGCTTTACTCCTTCCTGACTGTGTCTTAACCCTACTGGTATAGTGCTGTCGATGTCCGAGTGCCAGGCTGTCAAGCAGTGTTGAACCTTTCACAATGGGTTCAAAAACGGTGACTGTCAAGTCGTTGGAATTGACAAATAAAATGAAATAATGGATGGTATTTGATGCACAACACATTAATTTGAAACCCTAAACTTACATTCGGAACATATTTGGCATTTTACAGCTTTAGAATTATTTAGGAAACGCAATTTGGCAAAAATATTGTACCGTAAAACTCACGTAAGAAATTCTATCACTTTCAGATTACTACGATTGACGGTCTGTTTTGCTTCATTCCGACTAAATAACTCGTCTAAAATCTTATAGATGTCACGATATGTATTCCTGGTTACACTTAGGATAAAAAATACTGAAAATTTATTAAACATTCGGTAAAAATCCTGTTGTTTACGCGACGCGTGGTTTCGGTGAGCGAAGCCAAACACCATTGTGATTCTGTCAAATTGGACCACGGCGCATGCGTACTCAAGCGATATTTTATGGTTGACCAATCAGTAAGTCGGGTTACGTCAGGTGATCAGGTTTTCGCGGGATTGAATGAAAAGAATTTAAAACACATGACCATTTTACCCAATAACATAGACCAATAACTACGTGACCCAAATGCTTGTGTAAATGGAAACACGAGTTGTTGCCCTTGAATTTTTTTATCTCGAACGTGGAGAATGTCTTCCTGTAAACGATCTTGTAAACAAGGTGCGTTTTTACTCGTTTTAACGAACTTTTCTGAATATGAAAAATTTGAAAATCAATTTTCCTATTTCTAAGCTTAAACTTACCTTCACATACTTTTTGCTATCGTGTTCTTACGCGATTGCCTAATTGTAATATATTACCACAGAATAAAAATAGTCCCTGTACTGCCCCAATGCCCATGCGCGAGTACCCAGATCCCACGTGACCGACCACGTCACTTCCTTCTTCCCCATTCAACGCAGTGTGAATAACCCATCAGCGGGGAGGCTGGGAGGGCCATCACAGTATGTGAAGGTAAGTTTAAGCTTAGAAATAGGAAAATTGATTTTCAAATTTTTCATATTTCTTGCGCTGTTAAACTTACCTTCACATACTTTTTGCTAGAATACCATAGCAGGACGGAGGGAATGAGTGGTCGGAAACAAAAGGACCCCGAGCATAAGCGAAGGGGAGTACAGGAGTCAGCGAAGTAATCAAAGACCATAAATGTATAATAATGACGATACGGTCCTTGATATACTCATCCGGCCTATAGTAACTACAGGCCCAGTGAATAAAGCTGACATACACTAGACCCATAAATCTCAACCCCCCCCCCCCCTTCTTTTTGAAAAATTGGGGAGAGCAAGATTACTTACCAACTTACAAAATGGTAAAACCACAAGAAGGTCTAGTGCATAGAGCAGGCATGGGAATTGTAACCACAGGAAAGTGTAAAATCTACTTCAAAAAAGTCTGAAATTTCAACATTTTGATAAAAGTCTGCAATCAGCCTTATTGAAGAAAATTTCCATGCCTGATAGATATGGACGAGTGACCAACAGCCTGGGCACCACAACGGTCCCAGGGTGTAGCAATCCCGTCTTAACAACATCCAATCCCATAGGTGGTGACAAACAAACGTATCGCAAACCTCCAGATACGGTCCTAAAACGACGTCCACAGTCTCCAAAGGAAACAGGATGTCAGTACAGCCCTGAACTGATGAAGCAATACCAACGAGAGTGAAATAGCCTCCGCAGGTACGTCCGTGTACGCCAAACGAGAAGTTTGGAAAGCTAGGAAGAACATATATAATATTTCCTGCTAGAAGAGGGACCGAAACCGGCACCGTACAAACAAAACACGTGTTTGTACGAGAGAGCTCTAATCAGGGCCCATAACTCTGCCATGATTTCAATTATAGACTGCAGAACAGAGTCGGTAGACGGACTCCGGAAAAAGCCATAAGGAGACATAAACCAAAGACAAATCCGTAAGAGTAGAACCTGTAGATATGCCGGGATGACGAAATCCGGTTCATACTCCATGAATCACACGACAGTGCATAAAATAGCGAAGTCTGGGGGAAAAAAAATGACTAGGTGTTAGAGCCCATCAGCTGCACTAAGACCTAGACAATAGTTTCCCGTGAAGTATCAGCCAAACTCCAGCGGTAGCAAGCTACCAGACTGCAGGAATATAAAAAAACATAAGTCATCTATGATCACAGAAGGTTATAATTAGATGTCATACATGTAGACTGAAAAACACTCCTGAAAACGATACAGCGCCCAAACCAGCTCCTGAACTGCAACGTCTGGAGTGAATCTCAGTACCCATCGGAAAGCGACGGGATGAACAAACGACTCCATGCAACCATCAAACTCCAGGGAGTGGAAGAAAAATTACGTGGAACGATGGGATGACACCTGAACAACCCGAGAGATCGTTCTAGAAGAAAAGCTGGCAGAAAGAGTAGCAGCGGCCGAGGAATGAGTCCTTCAGCCAGATTACGCCCAAACGTACGCAAAACGCTGCCAAGACAGCTGGAATCGTAGTATGAGAAATAACAATCAGAAACAAAAGGTCGCTGAAATTACTCATAAATGAAGCATTCTACGAGTATAACAGTCACCCGGTCGTAAGAACCTGATAGAGAGTCCGACATACCGGAAACGTGATAAACTCGTAGCGACGATCCCTAAAAGCAGGAGCAACAGGGGAAACAAAACACAGTTCCCCGTGCTTGTTATGATAATGTCTGACACAACACAAGCGTAGGTTATAGAGAATTAGTTGACTTCCGCTGTAACGAGAGGAGTGTCAATTCTCGAACCAAAAATGTTCTCCAGCCCTCCTCGACGCAGTCTTACAAGACTGGCTGAGACGGAGGAAGAAACACCGGTCAAAAAGTTCTCCGATAAAAGTAGTGCAGTACCGGTGAGATTGACCTCCAAAAACGATATAGGTGCGTACTGGGCCGAACACAACAACGCCACCGCAAAGATACCTCAGTGTCGGAAGAAAAGAACAGCAACACTACCGCCGGAAAGAAGGCTCTTCCATCTATTCATCCACTAGAAGAGGAAAATAGATTCTGTGCTTACACTGCAGGTAATACAGAAACTGAAAAAGTCCGGGGTAGCTCGGTAAGTGACAACGGTCATGGAAACCGAAGGAGTATCCTTCAGCATACAAACCCGTACATGTTGCTGAACTACTCCACAGCAAACTGAAGGAAACGATGACGAAGCGACGCAGCCTCATACACCACTCTGGATACTCACGTAAAAAGACGGAACCGACCAGGTGAGTCAAATCCGAATTAGCCCTCCTCGTATAGGAAGAACGGAAATGGGAAGCCAGGAGTAGTGTATAGCAGCGACAGGGAAGTAACCTCAAGAAGAATAGCTAGAACGTAGTTTCTTCTAGTCACGTAACATCGAAGATGGTGTCCCCAAGCCGCGGTGATAGACTACGTCGCCAAGAAGTCAGTCATCAATTCCACATTCTCTACCAGAAGTAAAGAAGATAAGGGAATGCGATTAAACATGAAAGGGTTCGAAGAAGCCAATCCGTGTTAAGCAGAATCAGATAACTAGTTCTGATGTTACTGACCGGAGTAATCGCAAACCCATGACGATCTGTGTATGCAAGAAGGCGAGTCGAAACAGGTCTTCCTAAAAGGTTCACTAAAGCACAGTCGAAGTGGAATACGAAGAGGATCAACCAAAATCCGCGAGGGAAGAAACCGTAGAAAATCTCTCCTCGTTTCATTAAGATGACCAACTCGGGGAGCATTGTCAGAATTTTTGGAGTATAGATGAGACGTACAACTAGTTGAACGAAACAAACCCAAAACGTTTGGATCAAACGAATCGATCCAAATTCTGACAAAAAAACCATATCCGGTGATGATGCTCCCATGACGCAACAGCAACACCCAACCCTCACGGCCTACATAAATCATATGGGTCAACGAGGAACCAGCAAGGACGGTAAAGGAAAGCGCATGCGCGACCCTCGTTAAAACCCCAAGATAAATGTAAAACTGACCGGATGACCCGGATGAGGCTGTGACACTACAAAATGAGTTATATTCCGGAGAGAAAACCGAAATAGAATTCATAGTGTCTAGCTGCAAAATAATACAACAATGTATCAACTTCCAAGTTGATAAAAGTTGTAGACAAGAAAGAATGCTCTATGTAAGATAGGCAGAATTTCAGGCAGCTAGATATACGAATAAACCACCAGTGATCTCGGAACGGTAATAATAAAAATAGACCGAAGTACCGTTATAAAGGTTTTATACGAAACGTATAAAAAAACTAAACAGACGAGACACAGAGGTGGAAATTCGTCAAAACGGAAACCGTTGAAGCAATTAATGGAGTGAAATATCCTAATGCATAAACAGTTCCGTAGTGACCAACGTAAGCGTTTGCACGGTCGAAACCAATACGTAAAACGTATACGGTGATCAGATGTCTTCACAACTTACGATAGTAAGTTAAAGAGTGAACGAACGGAAATAACAAGTGCCCCAGGGGCTATAACCGACGAGCACAAATTGAAGACGAGTTACTCTCAATAGCTGCGTAATTATCACCAAAAGTTGTTAAAATGGATCAGCAACATCATGGTGACATAATCTGTACTTCCTCACCGGACGTGACAGAAACTGTTGAGAGTTAGCCGGCCTAACTGGGTATTTAGGCCGGAAACGCAGATGCACGACAACCAGTGCCTGAAAAGGATAGGATAAAAACGATACCCTATGCCTAACAGGACCGAAATGGAAGATAAGATCTGCATAACCGGAAGTAGTCGAATGTGATGTCAGACCGGACTGACTGATAACATTCAACGTTGCCGGACGTGGAGAAGCAACCGAGACAATAGCATACGAGGAGCCCTGTAGCGCCACCCCTCCCTTTCTTCCGTAACGGACAGGTACGGGGGGATACAAGGCGGAGAAGGCCAGTTATTCTTATCGTAGAATAAACATAAAGTAGGCATTTATTCTTTATCGTAGAATAAATAGCTCGGTGATACATCGTATCATGTCAGTAAAATCGGAAGCTGATGCCACGTAAATTGAAACATGCGCCGCAGATAGCTAGGCCGCAACTGCGGGCATGTAACCTTAACTTCCACGTCTCAGAATCGGTGCGTGGTACATACGTTGAATACCTCACGGACCGACGAGAACGTAAGAAACACCCGTAGAGTGGGACATAACATGATAAGTCACACGACGAGGTACATAAGTGGAAGTAACTGCAGCCGTAGACGAAGCTTCCACAGAAACAAAAGTGGAAGACCCGTGATATAACGATGATACCAGTGGTTTCAATAGAAGCCGTCGCCCGTCGCAGGCGACGGCATCTCGCAAATTTGCGACACCTACTCCAATATTGTCAGTCATTTTTTTGTGTGTGTCAATCTCAAATCCAGTGGCCACCAGGTCCCTAATCTAACGGCACACTTCTTGGGCTGTCCGAGTACCGCCTTGTCCGATGAAATTGTCACCATTCGTTCTGCCGAATGACAATTGTACACCAGATTTTTCAGCTGTTCTCCGCCATCCACGTGGTTCACATGTTGTTGTTGTTACCGAAATAGACGAATATGAATGAAACACGATAACGATTGGTTGGTACTGCGCCAAAGAATGACGTCTTCGGTCATTCGGCCAATCACTGAGCCTGTACTTCGTGCATCAGGTTTGTACTTCGTGCGCCATTCAAAATGAAACGTCAAGCTAGTTTGGAGTTTTTTTTGAGGTAATCCCGAAAAAAACCCAGGTAATTATCAATTCACAGATTCGTCTGGCATGAATAAACTTTTTCAAGGCTACTTTCAAATCATTTTCTGTTATATTCTGTCTACAGAGAAGCATTGAATAAGTGCCAATTTGCGCGAAATTTAACAACAACGACGACACGTGTTCGTCATGTAAATGTGAAAGGATTTGTGTGAAAGTGGATCATACACTGGCTAATATTGCCAATTGACCAAAACTCATTGTTGTGTCTGGTTTTCCTGCCTATTTTGTCGCCACCGCAAAATAAATGCATTTTGTGCACAAAGTATCAACCGCACATAATTTCTTGGGATTTTTGCTTGAATGGGTGAAATTTTCTTGAATGAGAAATCAGTTTCAGTGTGGTTTTGTCCTCTTAGTTTAGATGAAGAAATTCAAGCACCTGACAAATAAGTCTTTTCACATAAAAAGGAATAGTTTTGAGAACTCTTTGGTTGTTGTTAGCAATATTAAACATCGCTTATTTTTTTTTATAAATATGCAGAAATGTTTATTTTTCTTATTTGAGAAAAAGTTGTACCTGAATAAGTAAAAAGTGGGCTGCATATTTATAAAAAAAACAAACAAGCAGGTTTTAAAATTGCTAAGACCAGTCAAAGAGTTCTCAAAACTGTTCCTTTTTATGTGAAAAGACTTTCTTTGAAGAACTGTTTTAAAATTAGATGTTATTGCAGTTACTGGTACACTGGAGAGTGAAGGTGGCAGTTCACAATTTCTGCTGAAAAGCTCTCTGGGAGCACCATTTCATTGTTCATTTTCAAAAAAAATTCTGCCGCGAGGGGGGGGGCCCCCCCTCACACTCCCCCCCTTTCGGTCGCTACGCTCCCTCATTTCGATCGCGTTGCGATCTCAGTTTCGAAGAAGGGGGCAACTCCTACTTTGGCCATTTCAACTTCTACTCCAATCCTTAATGAAACCACTGGATACCGGAAGGTATGTAGATACCGGGAGGTACAACGTTAATGGTTGCATGTAACCATCCGATGAAATCGGAATAAACGCATACCGAAAGACGGGCCTACGTTATTCCAGTACCGGTTTAACAGAATGAGGGGGCGCTGACGATGTAATACGTAGCAGAGCCCTCGATAAGTTCGGCACATTCAATAAAGAACGGCGAATTTCTGTAAACCGCAGCCCCCACAATTCACCTCAGCAATTCTTTGCCGAGGTAAATGCCGTGGCACAATCAGTTCACCTCCGCAATATTTACATGGAATATTTATTATTGCCGAGGTGACCTTTCTGAATTGTGAGGGCTGAAACCCGGAACCTGGAGTAATAACGACCGAGTGGTGTTATTACGTGTAGGTGCAATAGTAAAGGTAGCTTGCGCTAGCACAGAAGCTTAAGTACCATTACAAAACGACAATACCGCAAAGTATGTAGATATTGGAAGGTATGACGTTAATGATTGCACGATGCATAAGTAAAGGTAGGTTGCGCTGTAGTAGATGCGGCAGTACCGTTACTAATACAACAATGATACCTGAGGGTGTGAAGATCCCGTATGGTATGATGTTGTTGGTTGCATATGAGTGTCCGACGTAGGTTGATATTGTATATCAGATGGTGCATAAGTAATGGTAGGTTGCGCCAATGCTGCAGTACCAATACTTTGCATACATCTATCCACAGTGGCTGGGATAGATGCAGATTGATATAGAATATCAGTAGATGCACAAGTAAAGGTAGGTTGCGCCAATGCTGCAGTACCAATACTTGACGAAACTACCGGCATGTAACAAGATACAGTAGGGTAATTCGAATGCATATATCTATCCACAGAGGCTGGGATAGACGCAGACCGTGCGGGTCTACGATAATCCAGTCCCGATATGACAGACTGTGAAGGTCCTGACTTTAGCAGATGAACAGCCCTCGATAAATTCGGCACGTTCCTTAATAGGGAACGGCTATAGTCTACATAATCGGGGGCTGGATTATTACCAACAGATGTGTTTATAGATGCAGCAGTCGTCGGAAACGAACTGCGCTGATTGGTTGTTAATTTATGACGAATCCTTAACAGGGACATTAGTCACAAACTCCGAACTTACCATTCCGTATTGAGAGCCCGATGTCGGAATTGACGTCGTGGTTGAAAGGTCCAAGGTGGCCGTCAAGGTGAAGGTCGTTTTTTTTTGTTTTTTTTTTGTTGACATGACGACCGCCATCTTGTTCCCCCAACCCGGCCGTAACAATATCGGAATGGAGATACATTAACAACCTCCGAAGAATTAACGCGAGCCGAAAGAGCCGAAATGGAATTCGCAACGGACATTACTACCGAGCCTTGTATCTCCGACCCATTCCCGAAAGACTGAGGCGGAGATACGACCAAATTCTCGGCCCCGGTAAAGCCGGGCGGCGGCATAATTTCACCAGCATATGAGCCGACAAGATACTCTAAAATATATTGTCGGGCCACGTTCACATTCATCACACTTTGCGTACTGGTCGCACCAAACCCCCCGGCACGGAGGACAGGCGGAATGGGGATCTGTAGTCGGTTTGGACTTCTCACAAACAATACAGAAAACGGACGCCATGTTGGTTTTTATTTGATTCTCTCTTTGATACTCCCTGATGCGTTGACGAAATCCAGGCCAGTAATCACACAGAATCACAGTAAATCCCACGTATACAACAGGTAAATATCCCAGGTAAACAGCCAAGGTAAATATCCAGGTAAAGACGTAGGTAATCCGAGGTAATCCAATGTAGAAGTTTAACTTTTTTCCAAGACACAAAGAACAACGACTCCTCCACTACGAGTTGCAATGGGAAGAAGGAAGTGACGTCGTCGGTCACGTGGGATCTGGGTACTCGCGCATGGGCATTGGGGCAGTACAGGGACTATTTTTATTCTGTGGTAATATATTACAATTAGGCAATCGCGTAAGAACACGATAGCAAAAAGTATGTGAAGGTAAGTTTAACAGCGCAAGAAATTGGTGATTTTCAATGATTCCCTGATTTTGGGGTCACACTGACCTTGACTTTTGACATTGACTGCAATATTGGTATGTGACACATCGTCTCCCCTCAATGTATCTACTGACACAAAAATTGCAATATTTAATGATTTCCTGATTCTGGGGTAGAAGTGACCTTGACTTTTGTCCTTTTCATTGTTGTGAGTGAAGGACTTTTTGAGATAATGTGTTTACAAGGATATGGACCAACAGACATGTATAAAGGGGCAGAACTCCTGAAAAACACATCCGATTACACCGACTTTGAATAGGCTTCTGGTACTAGCTGCATTAAACAACTGTATGAAGTTTCATTGTTGTGAGTGAAGGACTTTTTGAGATAATGTGTTTACAAGGATAAAAACAGCCAGACATGTATAAAGGGGCATAACTCCTGGAAAACACATCCAATGGCACCGACTTTCAATAGGCTTCTGGTACTGGCTGTATTAAACAACTGTATGAAGTTTCATTGTTGTAAGTGAAGGACTTTTTGAGATAATGTGTTTACAATGATATGATGGACAGACGGACAGACGGACAGACGACGGAGGCAACGACAATACCGCTCGGGCAGAATCTGCCCGAGGGGTAACAAAACTATGACAACACCTCAAATAAATCTCATCACTGATATATATATATTGAAGTAATACAAGACAGAAGACAAATACTCTCAAGTCTATACAAATACCGTAATTTTCCTACGCAGTAGGCTACCATCTGCAAATTGTCCGGCAGTCAGTGAGTCCATCTAAATCCTTTCGTCGGCAAAATAAGGAGAACCGTTGACATTAGGACCTTGATTTTTTGCATGAAGGTGCATTAGAGGACTGTTACCAGCAAGTTCTGAGCTGACCTACTTTTGATGAAAATTTCTGGTGATTTTTGATGAAAATCGCTGGTGATTATGACTTGGGCCGTGCCCATCTTAATATAGGCAGGATTTCAACTTGGGGCGGGGGATTTCCAAGAGCTCAGTGCGCGTTTGAGTCTTAATGCCTACCCTACTCTGTAGGTCCTGTGACGTTAGTCACACTGCCATGTCTCTAAAAATTCACTTAAGGTGGTTCATATCTCAAACAACGTTGACGACGTCATCACCCGGGGTTATTTCCCCTGTAATAACTCTTCCAACGTCATATATATCCTTTTCTGAGAAGAGACGCTATCAAGGGGGGTAATTACGTCGCAAATATTAGACATGTGGCTGTCGCCATCGGGACCCCTCGGGCCGGGCCCAGAGCAATTGTGGAAATAATGTTTCTGACCCCAACAACTCACATATTTGGGGTGGGCATAATTTTACCTGTATGATATAGATCATAGACAGACAAAACAATATAGCAATAGAGCAGTGATTACCTATAGTAGGTGTAGTCGAACGATTACTGTCTATTCACAGCAATCCACACAGGTTTGTGTGAACTCCTGAAAAACACATCCCATGGCACCGACTTTCAATAGGCTTCTGGTACTGGCTGTATTAAACAACTGTATTAAGTTTCATTGTTGTGAGTGAAGGACTTTTTGAGATAATGTGTTTACAAGGATATGGACCAACAGACATGTATAAAGGGGCAGAACTCCTGAAAAACACATCCGATTACACCGACTTTTCAATAGGCTTCTGGTACTGGCTGTATAAACAACTGTATGAAGTTTCATTGTTGTGAGTGAAGGACTTTTTGAGATAATGTGTTTACAAGGATAAAAACAGACAGACATGTATAAAGGGGCATAACTCCTGAAAAACACATCCAATGGCACCGACTTTCAATAGGCCTCTGGTACTGGTTGTATTAAACAACTGTATGAAGTTTCATTGTTGTGAGTGAAGGACTTTTTGAGATAATGTGTTTACAAGGATATGGACCAACAGACATGTATAAAGGGGCATAACTCCTGAAAAACACATCCGATTACACCGACTTTGAATAGGCTTCTGGTACTAGCTGCATTAAACAACTGTATGAAGTTTCATTGTTGTGAGTGAAGGACTTTTTGAGATAATGTGTTTACAAGGATAAAAACAGCCAGACATGTATAAAGGGGCATAACTCCTGAAAAACACATCCAATGGCACCGACTTTCAATAGGCTTCTGGTACTGGCTGTATTAAACAACTGTATGAAGTTTCATTGTTGTAAGTGAAGGACTTTTTGAGATAATGTGTTTACAATGATATGATGGACAGACGGACAGACGGACGGACGGACAGACGGACAGACGACGGAGGCAACGACAATACCGCTCGGGCTTCTGCCCGAGGGGTAAAAACTGTCACAGCTGTAGACCGGACAAAAAGGGATGAACAGGCTGACAGAAGGAAATCATCATCATATAATACACCCGCCGCCCTTTGGGTGAGCATATAAGAAGTAGGAAAAGTGCATGTAGGACATATCGCGAAAAAGTAGGAAAATTCGGAGTGGTTAAGAATTGCGAAAAAAGGTTGTTTATTGCCCATGCACATGTCATCAGATATTTCTACCCACATTGATTTTATTTTTAAATTTTGGTGCCTGGACAAATGTCTGCGCTACTGAAAATGGAATCATTGTCCAGAAGTGCAAATCACAGCTTACAAACAAACATTCTTCCTATGAAAATGAAAAATTATTCCAAGAAGACGATAAAATTTGTTTTAATGTAACTTTTTATCATTTGTTTTTTTTTATTTGCATCAAATGCAGGGGGTTATTATATATACCTTTTGCATTATCCATCTTAAGTGTTTCAGTACGGTTTGAGGTACACCATCCCCAACTGGAAAGAGAATATGAATGAACAGTTTATGTATGTTTCAGTGGGAACCGGAAAAAATTATTAATGTAGTGAGCAGAAAAGATGATGGGAGTATACACAAACACGAAGGTAGACCTGCACATATATAAATTATAATAATCATTAAAGATGTAATCAGCTTCAAAATTCGAGAAATATTTCAACTCTCAACTGCACAGTTCTCAGCATCGAAGTATGCTGAGGCATCACGGTTTTCATATTCGATAACAGCTGGGTCAATATATACAGTGAAAGCAAGAACATCCACCAGAAAAATGGGAAGATTTCCCTCCGCTTCGACCAACTTCAGTACCGCCATAGCATACATGTACAACCACAACATCTAGAATAATGATGACGTCAGTTACACGACACTCCATATTATGACATCGTCCAACAAGCAGTGATGAGACCCACTTTCAATTGTGACAAAGCACTGTTGACAACCAAGCCACACAGTGCGCTCCGCCGTGGTGGACAAAAAAATAAATGGCATACCATGCCATTTATTTTTGATGATCGTTTTCTCCCGTTTTCTAATAAACGCTACCTAGACACAAGCTGAGACTGATGTCACATTGTGGTCAAATATACTTCATTCTATATCTGTTGTAACTCTCAGGGAGTTTCAGAAAACTTGATGGCAGTCTGGATTTTGAGGCTGATTACAATAATGAAAAAGAGTAAAACTGGTCAACTGGATGATAAATGTATTTGCGATCTTACGTTGCGGTGGAAATGCAAAGATTTTCAAATATCCAAAAGACTTAGTCACATTTGTTAATGTATGTTTTCTCATATACCAAAGTTAAACTAAAGACTACACTGATAGAAATCAATCAAAACATGCTAAAGACACATGTACTTCGCATTCCCCATCTTGAGCTTACTGAGAATCTTTACAACTCAAATGTACTTGGCTTATCTCCCTTCAAGGGTCAAAATTAACACATGACCACCGGTCTCTGACAGGTAATTTTTGCAGAATTTATTTTTTACAAAAATCGGTAGGTAACCAAACTAATTTTTTTTTCATGGTTAATTCATTTTTGCTCGAACCCCTTCAGTATAAACTGAATGCAGGAAACTGTCAACAGATTAATTACTGCATTATTAATTAGATATAAACTAAACTAATCAGGCCTCCATGTATCAGATTTTTTAAAATTTATTTATAGGCAATATTACACAACACAAAAACAACATTATTTCATTATGATTAACACATTTAAGCAACTGTTGGCAGGAGACCGTAATCGTTATGTTAGGCTATAGACAGGTATTTTTTTTAAACATTTCAACCCTTGGCCCTTGGATTTGGATGCCACTGGGTATTGGGTATTTTAATTATTAATATGCGCTGTGATAAGCAGAATGCATATTATTCACATCATCTTTCCACTCGAAACACAATGACATCATGTATAGTGCCAACTCTGGTGGCCATAAGCAATATCTGAGGGTTTTTCGTGATTCAGGCAACAGTTTTCTCTTCTTTTTACAAAAAAGACAAATATTCCCCCAAAATTGAAACAAACTTTCCAGCTGCGCTTCTCTTACCAAGATCAGGACATGAAAACAGAAGACATTTAACTGAACATTTCATCTTTTAACTACCTTACTGTAAAATGCAGATGATGAAACTATACCGACATATTTACATATGAAATTACTCGAGAAGCCGATACAATGCATGAATACGTAAACTTACTGTACTTGACAGGTACCAGTTCTGGAAACTTCGGTTCGATCAGTTTGATGCTGACATCGCCAATAGAGATTGATCCATCAGCTGTGAAAAATACAACACAGTCACTGTAGTGCAAATGAGACAGAATTCCAAACCACAACACCTCCCCCGGGCCCCTTATAGTCCTAAACAAAATGTAATGTGTCCTTTTATGAAGAAAAAAAATGGAAAGCAAACCATGCCACTCAAGACATCCTGGCTATAGGCTTGGATGTTGGTTATTTATTGTTCATGTTGTTAGGCAAAAAAAAAAAAATAATAATAATAATATGCCCGTTTCTGGTTCCAACTCTAATAAAAGGATTTTAGGTAAAGACCATCCAAAATGTGGCAAAACTGACTGTTTCTGTTCAGACTACTCTTAGTGACGTCAATATAGACTTTTTCCACCACCGGATCATGTCTCGGTGTGTCGCGCATGCCCAGAACGTCTTAGGGAAATTAAATTCTAAGGCGCAATGTCACAAAGCCACTGATACATTCGTTGCTCTCCTTTTCGTGATTTATCATCTTTGTGACTTTGCCTTGGTGAGCAGCGTCACAAGTAAAAGTGACTTGCAATGTTACTATCCCTTTTGAAAGTCCTACATATTTTTGATATCATACATTTCACCCTTGTTCTACTAAAAAAATCACATTATGTATTGTTATTTTGCTCTTACGACCCCACAGAGCCACGAGACAAAACAGATCCAAGCAGAAGGAGAGCTATTTTCCACCCAGTGGCATTGATCAACACACATGCGTTTATGCATTCTGCCAACCTTCATAAATTAATATCCGATCAATGCTCCCCAATCGTACATGTCGCTATATAGGATCTTACGTATTTCAATTGAATTTGGTGCTCTGAGCACCAATACCATGAATGTTTTAATAGCATTATGACATCATGCCGGTCACATCTGGACTAATCCACTTGCAGTCAGGGAGGGGAGATAGAGTCACTGTGTCCATTTATCCCAATGTTTACACCAAAGACAAGTCCATATATCTACCCCGTATAATATGGGGCCGCAATGTCGGGACCGTGGCAACATGTCGGTACCGAGGTTCCCTTCAAAGCACTACATGAAACGTTCTCAGGATTGATTGACACTCGAGTTATTGCAAGCCTGTTAGATCCTTCAAGCGACATATCCAAATGGGGGAGCAGATAGGATTTAATTTTAATTAGATTGGCATTCTGCATATATTAGGCAAGTGGTTGAACAAATTGTTTTCTTTTCAATCATTGTCTTTGATGAAAATACTTCAACAGAACATTACAAAATTTGGGCTTGAGGTCCACTCACTTTTTTGTTCTGTTGTCCTTTATTGGTCTACCCCAATGACCAATCACTTCTAGGCCTACAGCATAGTGCATTGCACAAGTATTAAGAAGTTTGCCTGTTGATTTTACAAGTAGCAATGCAGGTTTATGTGGCATGTCAGCCATTTAGAAAGCCAAGTTTACATGGTTTCGTTCATTCCTACTAAGCCATGAATCCTCTTACTGAACTTACATCAGGGTATGAAATAGACCAAGAAATTCTAGTTGCCCATCGGCAAGTACGGGCAACCAACACATCCAAATGCATTGCAATTTGGACAGAATTTGGTTGCCCAAAGGAAATTTAGGTTGCCCCGGGCAACCGGGCAAAGGGCTATTTCGCACCCTGTTACATGTACATTGTACACTCCGGGACAACATGGCCCCATGGGCTGACGGCTCTATCCAGCAACAGAACAACCCCTTCCCACTCTCTGTTCACTGCTTTTATCGAGTTCGGCAAATAGTTTCATTGCCGTGAAGAGCTGTTCTGTCTGTATCAGTCTTCAAACATCAACGGCCGGTCGAATTTCTCCTGGGTACCATTATCTTCATATGGGTCACGTGATCCGCATGATACGTTGCCAATCAAGTGACAGGTACGAATATAATGGACGAGAAATTTGACCCCCTGTTGATGTTTGATTGTTTTATTGCAGACAGAAACATATAATCCATGGAGCCATGTTGTCCTGGAGTGTACATGTAAGTTCAGTAAGAGGATTCATGGCGTAGTAGGAACAAAGAAAGCCAGGTAAACTTGCCCATCCATGATTTTCATCCTGTTCGGATTTTTTAATACCGCCATTTACCGGTATTTTACATTTCAATACTAACAAGGGGGAAATCGATTGTTTTACTAAAATAGCAGTCATTGATGAGCCGGAAGTTTCAGCCATTGGCAGACTAGAATAGCACTTGTGCAGTGGCATGCTCATGCAGATAGGCCATAAACATGATGAAAGTTTGGCATGGACCACAGGAGCATATAAAAAACAAGGGAGATAACCAACAAGCATGTGCTGTAGTGATGAATGGTGAATGCTGTTCTCCTGGAAGTTTCCCAATTTCAGTATTAGAAGACTTCTATGGATCACTAAAATATTTTGTGTTGCAGTACCATTTATTTATCCCTGAAGTACCTGTTACCATCGGTTATCCATTTTCTAATCATGGTAACAGGTTTCCTGAGAAAACATTACAGCACAGGCCTGAACCAGGAACAGTGACGGGACAACCAGATTCAGCAGTGGATGCACAAGGGCATTTAAAAAACATCTGCCTGCTGACGATTTTTCTTGAATCATTAATAATGTTTTCATGGGGCCTTGGTAGAAATATATGATATGTCATAGATCCTAGTCCGAGCTTCCTATGACCCTCATGCCAGACGACGGATAATTTCTGAGAGATTGTCTGGGTACGGTGAGAGTCGTCTCTCATACAAAAAACACAAAATGGGAGTGACCACGGGGTCGCGTTACCTCATCCCAGTAAAAATTATTTTTAAAATATATTCGGCCATTCTACAAAACATAACTCACATCTATTTATTAATGAATAATTTCCCTTCATTGTCAGCCCAAATTTACCTAGATCCATTTCATTCTTCGTCTATTACAGTACTAACAACTTTATTTACATTTCATTCGCTTCATCGAAACCACAACTGACCCGGTTTCCCGTTTGGAATGAGGTAGAAGTTAAAAGCGCTAAAACTTATGAAGAATGTGACATATCTTGTTAAATTTGGGCTGACAATGAAGGGAAATTATTCATTAATATATGAGTTAAGTGTTGCAGAATGGCTGAATATTTAAAAAAATAATATTTACTGGGATGAGGTCATGCGACTCTGTGGTCGCTCTCATTTTGTGGTTTTTGTATGGAAGAGAACTCTGTCCCTAGCCAGATAATCTCTCAGAAATTACATGTATCTGACGACTGGCATGAACTAGCTAAGATTCATAGCGTCTTCCTTCCCTTAACGCTATGCCGACGACAAATACATTTCCTGTTGGTAACTCGAACATCTCCATGGTGCACTTATTATTACCTTTGCGCCCTATTGGATCTTCATTAACTTGAGAAAATGGGCCGTCATGAATAAAAATACCATAATCGATGTTGTGACCATCATCCCCTGTATACAAGGGGGTCTATTATGACCGAAATGCCCATCTTCTTGACCCTCGATTTCAGGTGATTTTGAGGCTCCATAGGGATAATTTTAACGTCTGTAATTAATATATGACCGACGAAGGGCCATTTAGTCTGCCATTTCTGTATTTTTATTCATGGCGGCCCATTTTCTCAAGTTAATGAAGGTCCAATAGGGCACAAAGGTAATAATAAGTGCGCCATGGAGATGTTCGACTAGTTATCAACAGGAAAATGTATTTGTCGTCGGCATAGCGTTGAGGGAAGGGAGATGCTATGAACCTTAGCTAGGCATGAACAGGCTCATTGGAAGCTCGGACTATATATGATCCCTGGTAGTGGCAAGGAGAATTTATTTGCAGCAGACATGTCAAGATATTTCAGTTACAATTATTATTATTTTTTTTAATACATTTGAACTATAATACCAATGGAGAAATACACTGACCAACAGATAGAAATTTTCTTTCAAAATGCCCCATTTATAGAAAATTAAAAATCATCACTCAGACGATTAGCAGTGACTGTCATCTTTGACTGGTGTGCTCTGCAGTTAGGAATAGGATAGGTACCGTCCGTCTAAAATAATCTGACTACTATAAACAGTTAAGTTGATGAATAACATATGTAACCATGTTGTTGTTGCCTCCAACTTACTAGACAGAAGCCTAATTTGTCCATCTTGGCAAAGCCTACTGCCGACGACGACAGCTCGGGAGCCGACGACGCTTTGCAGTTGCCTAAGCCTACGTAATGCGGTTTCTCCGCTCATCCGCCATAAACCCAACATGGGCAATGAGGCTCAGTTTATCTACCGTGTCACTGCATGACGAACATTGTCACCCACTGCATTATCCAATAAATAATCAGTTAAATCATGCTCCAAAGTCCAAAATTTGACACCATGCTGCCTTTTTTTCAGTCTATTTTTTGTTACCTCTAAGTTGAGAAGATCATCCACGAAGGGGACGTAAGTATGTATCGAAAAAATTAAAGTTGCCTCAGTTGCCTCAACGCATCATCGCCATGTTCCATATGGGGTACAACGTATTCTCCAAGTGTGGGGAACTCTAACGGACATGCCTATATGTGGATATTACTGAGAGTACAAGGGCAATAGTATCAAAATGGAACAAATCTCTGTCCAACAACTTCTTCAGAATAAATATTAGCCCTTTCTCACAGAGAAACGAAATAATACTATATTTCCATCTTAGCTTGCTAAGGGCATTTCACGTTCCACTTAACACTACACTATGAGCAGAAGTTTCTACGTATGATCGTGCCATGTTCAAGTTCAAGTTCGGTTTGTAATTTCCCCCTTTGAGAGAGGCACCTCCTTACGGAGTACATATTAATATACAATCAATTAGGAACCACTCAACATTTTATAGCTCAACTATCGTGCTGTGAAGTGAACATTTATTATATAATTCTACAATTGGACGAACTACTATCCTGAAAGTACATTTATACAATTCTACAAATTTGGACGAACTACCATCCTGAAAGTGCTGTGATAGTCTAACCATGTGAGCTTCCTAGCGGTGTATGCGATGTACTACTGTGAGTGAATTTATATAGCGGTCACTGAAAGACACCCAAGTACTTTATTCCCCAAGTGCCTCCGCTGGCGAAGGTCTAGCGTAGCAACTAGTTCCACCATCAGTCCATTTTACCCTGGACACCGAATCAGTCCAGCGCCTTGTGAATAGGCGAGTATATATGTAAGCGGTCACTGGCGAGGCGCGAACCCACGCCAGCTGTAGCACTCCGGATCAGAGTCAAACACCCTAACCACTAGGCCACGACACGCTCACACGCTCATGCGTTCGGATGATGCTATATTTCATGTTGTATAACAAATTGTAGTTTATCATGACGTTAATTTTTTCCGTGGTTTACCTCGATGAACTATCAATTATCTAGTGTCTCACTAACAAGATTGAATACTTTAATTGGACTTTCGTTTTCCGAAATAGTGTATGCCAGCAAGAATTTGGGCTTATAAATATATTTAAAAGGTAGGTTAATCAATACACATACTCCTATCAACAAAAGTTTGGAACATGATTAACAGAATTAAATGTAAAAGCTCCAAGTCCAGTGTTCATCATCTCAATGATGGAAATCAAGTGATAACTGACAGAGTGGAAATTGCAGACAAGTTAGGCGAAACAATTGTCAAAAACTCTTCGTCAGAAAATCATGTACCGGTACCCAAATTTCAAAATTTCTGTAAAAGAGAAGGGAAGAATGAAATAAAACTTTCCTCCAATAACCGCGAAGGCTATAATGCTTTGTTTTCAATGAACGAACTTCATAGTGAGGTGGCTTAGGGCCATATTTTGGGAAGATCGTGACACGCTGGACCAAAGCACGAAACTTGGCACACCCATCACTTGAGACATATAGAACAATATCAGAAGGGGTGTCCATTGCTCTGAGCTCTGTGATGCCCTCTGGCCCCCAAAAGGGCATCTGAGGGGCAATATTGTTATTTAAAGAATAGTTAGCCTCCTAACATCTTCGTTATTTTTATTATCCTTAAGGCTGAGAAGCTGAAACTTGCCACACTTTATCACTGGTTCAAGCGCCACCAGAAAGTGTCACAAAATCTAAGATGGCGGCCATGATGACATCATTTTCCAAAAATAAGCCATTTTGTGGTCGATTTTTCGGGCCGATTTTTTCAATTTTTTATTTGCGCAATTTTCTTCGCTGAGAAGCTGCCTAGTTAATTAGTAAATAATCATTTATTCGAGAAAAAAATACTTTTTGGGCACTTTTACGAAAACAAAGCACATTAATTTTTGAAGAAATACGATGAAAACGGAACTTTCCAGTTACACCCTAATGTCGCCCATTTTTAATTTACTCATGATGCTCTGCTCCGAGTGTTATGCTACAGGCTCAAAAATAACTTCAATATCATAAGCTATAAATGCGCTAAGTTACAGCTCTCAACATTTCTTCATTTTGGAGCACCAGGGAAAAGTTCTCTGAGAAGGAAGTGGGGTGGCTGAAACCACCTAAACCAATTAGGTTTACATGATCGCCTGTGTAAAAGGAAACAATCGCCCCTTATCCATGTAAAACTTGACAATTCAGCTTTCCATCTCGTAAAATGGAGGAAAAAGATGGAAATGCTCAAGGCTGGCCAGGTTAGTTTTTCTGTGTATTTTTGTATTTACCAGCTTTACCCCATGTTGAAGCATCCTCGATGCTCATCCATTAACATCCGATGAGTTATTTGTTTGAGCTGATCTATCATAACAGTTCCCGAGCTAGCGTATCTATTTCCGCTTAAGCCGGTGCTAGGGGCCGTGTGGATACTGCATAATCTCCACATGAAACGCTACAGTAAAAGCGCGGCTGAGATACTAAGGCTACTTCCACCGTATTCATGGGTCTGCATGTTTGGTGCTGATGGAAGCTTTCCTATTGAGTCATATGGTTGCGTTTTAGTCGCCAATTTCTCCCACCTCTTCCTTATCGCTCCAATTTCAATCTTTCTACTTTTAAGTTTGAGAGATGAATAGCTGAATTAACAGTGTAAGGGCCGAGGACTCGTGTTTAGTTCTACGCGTCTCTGTGTGTTTATTTGTGGCCGCCCTATATAACCACAGTGTTGGACGGGATGGTACGAAACTTCATCTGAAGAGTGTGAGGGTGAACCTAAAAAGAAAAATCCCCAAAATGGCATCTTACTACGGAGCCGTAAAAGGGACATGGAAATTATTTTTTTCAACCCCTGAAAATTTTTCTTTTCGTCTTATTAAGTCGTTATAACGACTTAATAAAAAAAAAAAAAAAAAAATGGGGGCTGAAAATTTTTCTTTTCGTCTTATTAAGTCGTTATAACGACTTAATAAAAAAAAAAAAAAAAAAACTGGGGCCTGAAAATTTTTCTTTTCGTCTTATTAAGTCGTTATAACGACTTAATAAAAAAAAAAATAAAAAAATCGGGGCTATTTTTTTATTTTTTTTTTTTTTTTTTATTATGTCGTTATAACGACTTAATTGACCAATGAAATTGCAGCATTAAGTCGTTATAACGACTTATTAAGTCGTTATAACGACTTAATTGACCAATGAAATTCCGTCTTACTTCTGCAGCTTTTATTTTGTTAACTGACACCTCCCCGGTGAAACAGCGTTTAGATAGGCACTATCAAGGGCAGATCTACGGGGGGTGGGGTCAGGGGTCCCCCCCAATTAGACCTGTAGAAAAAATGAGAGAGGGATCAGCGAACCCTGGAATTTTACGTAGAAATAATATCTTGAAATTATATCTAAAATAAACGAATGTGGATTATGTAATCAGAGTATCTATTGATATATTAAACAGACATCTATTTATGTGGTTTGTGAGCGTACTATATTTCGATGTTGAATATGAAAACATTATGGCTACGAGCGCACCACGTGTGAAGTGTTAGTCCTGATTTGTATGTGTTTTACCACAATGTCAAATGGGGGCATAAGGTCTGATACTTTTCAATATCGATGCGTGCTTATGCGAAACAAAAGTGAAAGTTAATCTACATACATTATGTTCGATTTATTTTGTTTTGGTGCATTTTGACGGTATATTTTCTGTTTGTTTTGAATGAACATTAAACCGTTGCTCGATCTGGAGCTCAGTTCCCACTCTCATGTTTTTGATTGCATGGGTCTCTCCATTTGTCCTAACTGGATGTAAAACTCCATAAGTTCAGTCTTGTTCAATCTATGAACGGCTCTCCCAGAAAGTGTCGAATTTACGCATGCAAACGCTGTGTTGTGGTGCATTATGATAGTAGGATTACGGCATTTGTATCACATGTGTTATTCTCTGCGAAAATTATCAAACCTATAATCCAGTGTTTAGCCTCTCAACCCATCCCACCCCTCTCCCCCGGCTCCGCCGTGCCTGAATAGGTGTTAGTAAAATCCGTCTGCATTTCACATTTTTTCGCTTGTCTGTTTAGGAGTGGACTACAGCTATACCTATACAATTATCAGCATGTCTGACCCATTTTTAATTCTTTGAAGTGAGCCGCCATACCGCTCGAGCCAACGCTACAAGCTCCTCAATTATCTGTAATGGTTGGTGCCGAGCAAAACAATTTTGGTGATATTATCGGACCAACACAGAGAATCCATGTGAATTGGCAGGTTTGGGCATAGAGTCATAGGGTTGCCTTTTAGTCGGCAGACGCCGTCAACTTTTCCCACCTCTATAGCCTACATATCT